>VWYI01039478.1:0-71982 GCA_013399455.1 Anthoscopus minutus | reverse complement strand
GCTTTGCTTGTGTGCACAGCTTCTGCTTTCCCTGTTAAATTGTCTTTACCGGGGGTTTTCTCACTTTTCCCCTCCCTGTTCTCTGCCTTGTCTCACTAGGAGAGCAAGTCCTGTGTGGGGCTGGGGCTGCTGGGGTGAAGCCACCCCAAGAGGCAGCAGAACCCCTTGGTGCAGCACTGGGGGTTCCTGGGTTCACACCCCAGCCAGGCAGCTGCAAAATGCCCTTTGTGGGTTAAATACCCAGCCTGGCTGGGGCTGTCCCTGGGAGGCTGCTGGGTGCAGGAGTCAGTGGGGAGCCACAGGAGAGGCCTTAGGGAGAGGGCAGTGGAGCAGAGAACATGGAACTGCTCTGCTCCATCCTGGGCTCTGCAGCTGCCCATTTGGGACTGGAAAGGGATTTGGGGGCTGAAATGCCCCAGGGAGAGGGGTAATATTCTGCTGCCTCATGGGCTGGGGGCTGCAAGTGATGCTGGTGGGGTTTTGGTTTCCAGGTGCTTTAGGCACAAGGTAGAAGCACTGAGTCAAAGGTGAGAACAGTGGAAAGGTATGGAGGGATGGGTGAGTTTGTGAAGAGATTTGGGAATGTGGATGCTGTACCCAGAACACTGGGGAGGGACCAGGGTGGGTGGGGAGGGGGACACAGGTGGTGGCACAAGGGAAGGATTCTTTGAGGGAGCCAAGGGCTCATACAAGGGCCGAGTTCATTTTGCTGTGTGGAGCTGTCAGCAGCACTGTGGCATTACCCAGGGTGGTATCTGTGGTGCTCCTGGGTCAGGAGAAGCTTCATCAGCTGTCAAAAAGTAAAAATTTTGTCTAACTTCTAGGTATTAGGTTTTCTTTCAGTCTCCCAGGAAGCCTGTACTTAATTTATTCATGGATCAGGCTAACAAAACGTGTCTGGGCTGTGTCCAAAATCCATGAAAGAGCAGGACAGGTATTTCCTGAAAATGAATGTTGGAATCCGTATTTTCCTCTTCACAGAAATAGATTTAAAAACTGACTTATTTAAAAAAAAACAACCAAAACCAACCAACCAACAAAACCCCACAAAAACAATAGCAACAAAAAACCAAACCAAACAAATCCAATCAACCAACTAAAAAGAAAAAAATTATCCTTAACAACCCCAAACCAGAACACTACCCAAACTCCTCTTCCCCAAAGCCCCAAACAAAACCACGCTTAAATCTTCTGGGTAGCACTGTTTCACTTTCTGACCTGGAAGCTTTATAAAACACTGAACTGCTCTGCTCTTCCTTGGTATCCTGCAAGTGACTCTGTCAGAAGAAAAATGAAGATTTGAGGAACTTCAAACAGTTATAAGTGACAAGCAGTTAGGTGGAGTAATGGACAAAGTGTTCAAAGGACAACAGAGCCTCTTACTTCAGTCAGAATCAAAAATATCTGCTTGGAAAGGTACTTGAAGTCCTTGGAAAGGTCTTTTGAATTCCTTGCAAAACTATTTGAATTCCTTGGAAAGGTCGTTTGAATTCCTTGCAAAACTATTTGAATTCCTTGGAAAGGTCGTTTGAATTCCTTGCAAAACTATTTGAATTCCTTGGAAAGGTCTTTTGAATTCCTTAGCGTCACCTATCCAAAAATCACTGCACAGGTCTGAACAAGTCTGCAGATAAATGTAGAAGCTTAGTAGGAGGGAGAGAGCCCTTCAGGCAGGAGTGAGCTGTGTGAACTCACCTGAGGTACCACTTTCCCTTCCTGGCTGTGGCTTTGAGCTCATGGAATTTCTGGCATTGTTTCTGCATGGGTTTGTCCACACTTGGGGTTGGAAGCTGCTCAGGCAGGCCCAGGACTCCTGGGGGCAGGGGCTGTGCTGGAGCTGCAGTGAGGGCAGGGATTGGCCTTTGGAAGCATCTCCTCCATGGGACACGAGTGGTTGTGGCTGGAAAGAGGTGTCTGACAAGGCCACTGAAATCAGGACTTAAGGGCTCCACACTGCAGGTGCAGTGCTGTGTTTGTCTTCAGAAACCTGAATTGCAGAGAAACCAGCTCCTGGCACCCTTTTGATGTTGTCAGCTGAAGAAAAACAAGAAAGCAAACAAAAAACCCAAAAAGCCAAGCTGCATTTTCTTCCATGTGCCCCAGACCCTGAGCTTGTTGCAGTATTTGTGGCAGAATATGGGCAGGAGACTGAGTCAGCCCCCTTCACCCCAATCCAAACTGGCATTGAAGTAATTGTTTTTAATCTAGTTTTCTGAAATTATATTCCTAAAATACAGAATTGTGTTTTCTTTCAGTCACGGGAACAGATCTTTTTTAATGAAGGGCTGGGATCTTACAGAAGTGCTCAACCCTGGGAGCAAACTGCTTGGAAATAAAAAATGTATCAAGTACCTAAAAGCCAGTAAGGAAATTCTCTAGGAAGGCACCTCACTGCAAGCTGCTAAAGCAGTCCTGAAGCAACTAATGAACATTTTGTTCTGTTTACTCTTATCCAACATGGAAAAAATGACCAGCAAACTTCAGTATATCTTGGGTGTGTGAAGGGTGAACCTGAAGGGTGAACCTAAAGGGTGACTTTGTTGTTTATAGAGTTACTGGTTGCCAAGAGAAAGCACTGAATCCCCAATGTCTACTCAATATTTAGAACTAATTATTGGTTAAATTTTTTCATCTCATGTCCTAAGGCAGAGGTTTGTCCTGTGGCTGGTCTCCAAGGACTGGCTCTGAGCTGTGCCCTCTCCCCAGCACAGGTTTAGGGTTCCTTAAGTCACTGTCCCTTGTGCTGGACAGAGGCAAAGCAGTAGAATCAGGTCTTCAAGTAAGTAAAGACACCCAACACTTCTATAAAAAGAGGTTTAATTCAGCATGGTTTCTAAATATTAACCATGTCTCCAGCTGTGACATGCAGTACATTTTTTTTAATTAAAAAAAAGAGAAATACAAAACAAGTATAAAAATGAGCCCAGGTCCCCTGAACATCACTGTGTGTGCCAGTGAAATATGACATGAGAAGGAAAAGAAACGTGGGATTTCATACAGGAAAAGGTCCAAAGAGATCTTTCTCATAAATCAAAGATTATCTGTCACATTTAGAAGCAACCACTTGTTTTGCATTTAATGTAACAGTGGTCAGGAAGCAGATGTAGGAGCTGCCTGCTGGACAACTCCAAGCCTGACCAGCACCCCTTGCTCTGTGCCAGCTCCCCTGTCCTGCTGGCAGCTGCCACAGGGAACTGGAACCCAGGTGCTGATTTTATTCCAAAGGAAATCTGCCTTTATTGTTTTATCCCTGTTTTCCACTTACTTTGTTAGTACCATCTGCTCTCATTTTAATCACACCTGTTCTGGTACTGTATTCATTTTTTAAAACCTGTACAGGTTTCTTTGCTACAGACCTGTTTGATGCCATCTGTGAGGAGTGTGCCATGCTCTTCCCAAGCATTCAAAAGTGTTTATAGATGGACACAAATATTCCAAAGTAGGTTGTGCTACCTGTGAAAACAGCTTGTAAATTCTGAGGGCTTTTCCCCTGGAATACAACACCACAAGATAAATCACATCCTTCCAGGGGTGAAAAACCAACATAACCCACCCACACCCTCCGAAGGAAGGGGGCTGGGGAGATGAATCCATTGCAGATGTTCTGCAGTTTGGGGTTGGTGTCTTGGCCTTTTCACAGTGGGGAGGCACTGCCCTGCTGGGGCCTGGGCACCCTCAGTGTGGCAGCAGCAGTGGCCAGTGGCACAAGTCCAGCACTGGTGTCATGGCAGCACCAGCAGCCTCAGCACAGAGCAGGACATCAGGCACTGGTGCCTGGAGCACAAACTCCTGCAGGTTTCACCAGGCAGGTACTGCTGGGTGCTGTTTGCCATCCCTGCCTTCCCTGGCTGTGCAAACACTCACAGGTGCTGTACAGAACGAGAACAGGGCTGCCCCTCCTGTTCCACCCCATCCTGTGGTGAAATTGCAGCACAGGGGATGTGACTCCATCCAAGCAGATTAAAATAAGGGATACTTAATGTTTGATGAGCCAGCTGCCCTGCAGCACCATTATACTCTGAGGTTTGCTCTTGCTGCAGATTTCCAGTTGTCACTTTTCCTTGTCCCACATGGACAGGAGATACAAAGGTATTGAAACCAACGTGTTAACTGTAATCCATGTCTTCAGTGCTTGGGATTATTCAGGCTTTGGATAAAGAAATACTGTTAGTTAATCAATAAAAATACGAACAGAGGCATCCAAACCTCTCTTCTTTGGCATGTCAAGAAGTATAAAAGCTCTAAGTGTTAAAGGTTTGGAATTATGAAAGCACATTAAAAGCTGTAAATGTCAAAAATGCTGTTCCCATTTACTCAGGACATGGATATGCTGAGTGGGGAGGAGCAACAGAATTGAGCTGTGTGTTTGGACAGAACTACTGTAGGATCTGTAGTTGCCAAGGAGTTTAGTGGCACTGGGAATAGTCTTCTTTTCCACATCACTGCCTTGTCTGTGCTCTGGTGAGTCCACAAACAGTGAGGTGGAAAGGGGCTGAACTGAGGGGATATTTCAATTTGCAGTGCATTCAGCAAAGAGGAAAGTGCTTGATCATCTTCCCTTCACGCTTGGCTGGTGCTTGGTTCTTCAGTCTGAGTCAGAGTCGGAGTCCTCATCTGAGGGGTGAAACAAGGAACAAAAGTGAAAATGCAAACTGGAAATGCCCCCCAGCTGTGGCTCTGGTTGGGAGAGAGAGGCTGCTCTGGCAGGAAGCTTTGTGTTCCAAAGGACACAGCGGGGTTGGGAATGAACACTTCTGTGAAATGACAGCTCTTGCTGAGGTGATGGGACCTGAACTGGTGTTTGAAGGAGTTGGAAGATGCTGCTGAGAGGCCCTGCTTGCATCCTTGCTGCCCTGGGCACTGCTGTGCGCTCTGCAGCTGAACACCTCTGAGAGCCAGAAGCTGTGAGGTGTTGAGAAATCCCCCCAGGCTCACTGAGCTCCATCCTTCTGGCCTCAGCACTTGAGAGCCCCTGTGTGAACACAAGTTTGGGCTGCAGGGCTGAGCCCTCCTTGCATGGTCACAAACACCAACACAAAGCTGTGCGACTGCACTTGTGAGGGTTTATGTATTTGTGTCTCCATCTTCAGGGAACTTAGATCTAATCTGTATTCTACTTCTGCACCCTTGCCATCTGGTCATCTTCTGAGGGCAGTTCAGTTTTTAGCTTTCACATTCTGTTTCCTGTTCCTTTAATTATTTTTTTCCTTTGTCTCTCTTTTCAGCCTAAAGCTTGAAAAACACTTAACAGTCTACTAAAATCCCCAGAGGAGACTGTCAGTGCTGCTGTTCACCTCCTAGGATTCTGTACACACCTTGGGTGTTTGGTTTTGCAGGGGTTTTAAATGGAGTGTTTGGGGGAGGTTGGGATATTTTTTGTTTGTTTTTAAGTGTGGAGTAGTCTTTTTAATCCATGTGGGTGCAATTAGTAGTCACAGGGACATGATGCCTGATTTGGGCTCCTGGAAACTGCAAAACAACTACCCCTGTCCTGACTTGAACTGGCACCTAACACCTTCTTTTTATCTTTTTCTAAGTGGATCTGTCTGATCTGAAGTAGACTGTAACAGAAAAAAAAAGATAAAAACCTTGTTAATTTTATACTGTTTGACCCTTGGACTTCAAGGCCATTTTGCCACAGATGGTCAAAGCTGATCATAAGAGGCAATAATGATAAGGAAACGATAAAGAGAAAAGCACTATTTGAACATAAAAGGCTGTGTGGATTAATGGATGTTAGTTCTAAGTTACAGAAAAGAAAAAGGTAGAAGTCTGCTTGTTTTTACTGGAAGGCATTTTAATAGGGAAAGCAAATCTGTGCTGCATGGTGATTTCTATAATTGGATTTGGGGCTTTTCGAAGTTAGAAGTTGTGAAACTCTGAGAAACTTCACATTCCTGGCTTGCAGGTTATCTTCATAAATCACTGGAATTCCATTTGCAGCTTCCTAACTGAGCAGAGCTGTGGCAGACAAAGCCAAGAATAGAAACTGCTCTTACTGACCAAGAGCTCTTGCTGCCGGCAAAGGGTGAAATGGAGAGGGAAATCTCACACTGCAGCTTGTGTAACCAGCAGGGAATTTTACCCACCTTCTGTCTTACGCCCCTCGGGAGAATCGGAGCTGCCTTGCTTGAGGAAAGTGACCAGGTCATTAAAAGTGATGTAGAAATCAATGGCAAACACGATGGTGGCTGCAAACCCAAACACCTGAAAGGGCAAAATCAAGCTCTGCTTAACAACAGCTCCCGTCTGTCAGGGACAAACTAAACCCAACCAAACTCACACAGGAGAAACTCCATGGGTTTTTTGGCCTGTCTTTCCAAAAAGGCAGGGAAGGGAAATGGTTTGTGACAAATTGGTATCAACTGAATTACAGCTGGTTTGGGAGCCTGAGAAGTGACCAGGTGTGTCCTTACCCCTCCCCCAGGCTGCAGCCCTCTTGGGCTCTGGCCACTTTCTGGCCATCAGCACCTCCTGCACCTCCACTGTCCCAGGGCACCTCTGCCACCAAGAAATCACCTCCATTTCTAGGGAAATTTCCACTCGTTAGCAAGGAGATGTGTCTATTGCTGAGTGAACTAGACAGATTAAAATTATTCTGGAGTTCCGTCTCCAGTGCCAGAGCAGCAGAGTTGTGCCAAGCACAGGCTGGGTGCTGGTCTGGGAGCCTGGGCTGAACACACTCCATTGCTCCAAGTCTCACTGCGGGGACAAAGATTAAACAAAGTTTGGGTTTGCATTGTGGGATGGTTTGGGAAGGGCTGCTGGCTGACAACACCTGGCCATTGTTCTTCCCAAGCTTAAAAAATTGTGATGCAAATTTTATTTATGTTGCATAAATTATTGATGCTTAGAGTCAAGTTACAGATGCAGGGCCTGTATTGTATTTCTGACCACAAAATGCTGATGGGTGAAGGCTCTTTCCTGGGCAGTCCTTGTACTGGAGGGTAAAATGACACTGCTCTTGTTTCAACTCATCAAAGTAAAGCTAAGCAGGAGAGGCAGGAGGATGAAATTACTTCATTTAGACTAGCCTTAGCAGTTGCAGGTTTGAGTTCTTTTTTTAAAATCATTATTATTATCATTATTATTCCCTCCATTCAAGGATCTTGACACTCCCTGTAGGAGCAGCTAGAAAAATTAAAAAGCAGAATAGCTGCCTTCCCTAAGGGTACAGTTAACACTGAGCAACACTTTTAGGGTGAAAAACCTATTCATTGGTTCAAGACAAGTTTTCTGAATACCTCACCATTTCTTCTTTGCTTTAGGCAAATTTATTCTCAATTACTTGAAGAAACTTCTGTGATTTGCAGTGAGGTCATATTTGAACTGTATCTTAAGTACATCCACAGTCAGTTCACCACAACACTTTGATGGAAAGCTCATGCCTACTCACCCCTGCAGCTTTAGATGCTCCATCACTGTATTTTGAGACAGCAGCAATCGAAATGGCAAAGTAAATAATGGCAGCGGTGACGCAGCGCAAGAAATCCTGTGGAAGAAGCAGCTGGTCAAGGATTTCCTCCAAAAACCACTCTGGAAATGAACACTCAGCCCCTCTGTTGTTACATCAGGAAACTTGCTGGCGTGTGACCACAGCCTGGTTGCTGTAGAGGAGGAACTGCCCATCTGTGAAATACTTCTAAATAAGAGAAGATCTGAAATTTGGCATAAACTTCTGCTCTTAAAGATGCTGGGATAAATCCTGCTTCTACCCTGCCTGTGTCAGACAGACCTCCCTTCAGTCTGCCAAGGGCTGGGCAGGCCATTTGCTTTGGAGCATAGCAAGGGCTTTAATGGAAAAATAATTTGAAATGCCTTAAAAACCTCATGTTTGAGGCCTCATGTCTGTGGCCCCAGAGGCTCAGGTCCCAGCTCCCATGGGAATGGGTGCCTGTCTCTGTGGATGCAGGGCTGTGAGGTGATCTCCAGGGAGACCTGTCTGTGCAACTCATTCAGGAACCTAACATTTGGTTTAGTGCTGGAATGATTTACACTTCCTGTGTCCACTGCCAGCTCCACCAGCCTGTCCCAGGAGCATGTGCCTGCTGTATCCCTGGGATTTGTCCTGCTGAGCTGTGCCCTGTCACACCTACAGGCATGTCTCTGCAGTGAGCTTTAAACACAGAGCTGTGCCTCCCAGGGCACATGCAAATCACGAGGCCTGCAATAATGGTACCCTCAGCTCTGTTCATAATTAGCTCTTCTGCCTTTCCAGAACAGATGGAGGAGTAAGATCCTGTCTCAAAGCACAAACCCTGCAAGAAACCTGACTCCTCTGAAGTCAGGACAAGGTCAGTTATCTACATTCTGTGCCTGCAGTATGTTATGGTAATGGCCATAATAAACACACAAGTGCCTTTTTTGTCTTAGTTCTGGAACCAGATGCATGTAGAAAATGGGAAAATGATGGAACTGAGATTACCAGCTGAGAGCTGTGCACAGCCATAGCCAAAGTCACTGATACTGTTTTATCTACCAGTGGCCTTGCTAAAGTTATTTTTATACACTGAGAGCTCTATTTCAAACCTCACTGCAATGAAGTACTGATGGTACCAAAAGAGAATCCAGATTGATAAAATCAGTGAGGCTTTTCGAAATATTTGTACTGCAAGGCAGCTGCTCCCTGTGATATTTGAGGTTGCAGGGACATCCAGTGGCCAGGGCTCTCCTGCAGCCCCAGCACTGCCCCAGCAGCCACTGAGCTCCTTTGTGGGCATGAACTGGCCAGAGTTGCCCCTTCCCAGAGCAGCTGAGCTTGTCTGTGGGTGTAACTCTACCCAAGAATTTAATCACAGCCTGATGAAGTCTGCCCATTATCAACAACACACCTGTGCCCCCTCTGGAAGGGTGGCAATAAGGAGCCCCCAGCAGTCAGACTTGGGCTGACGCTGGCCCTAAGAAATTGCCTGGAACTGGGCATACAATCTGCACTTCGATAAAGCCATGCTTTGTGTCAGCACCCAAAAAAGCTCCAGTGCAGAGAAGAGCATAATTTAAAGTGCTCTGGGACCTTCTGAACCAGAGGCAGGATGGACAAGTTTCTAACAGGGCACCCTGAACTCCTGCCCAGCCCCTTTCACTCCTCTCACACTGCACAATTAAATCTGAAGGTTTCTGTTGCACAGCTCACTTACCGCCAAAGGCCAGTGGACTCCTTTAAACTTCTCATTAAGCCTGGAGGCGTAGGCAAAAAAAAGAAACAGTGCCAGCAGAAACTCTAGGAGTGGTGCCATCATGAAAGAGGCTGCTAGAGATGCAATATAGCAGATAAAGATGATAAATGACAGCACCTAAAGTAAAGGGAAAACTCATAGTTATTCGCATGGAATAACAGAGCCACAGGCAGCTGAGCAGCTTTGAAGTGTTATTTTCTGTCTGTATTTCTGTGAGTGCTGCTGCTCCTGGCATAGCTTCAGCATCCTCCTTTTTTTATTTTTCATTGGGCCAAACGATTTTTCCTGCTCAGCACAAAATAAATCTGAAGTAATGGTGTTTATTTCCATGTGTGTGAAATCGCTTTTCCGGAGCGCTGGGTGGATTTGCACCTCTTGAAGTCAGTAATTTGCTCTGGATTGTAAACAGCTCTGACAACATAATTCTGAAAATAGAGTGGGATGTTGCCAAGCAAGCAGAGCTCTAAGCTTTCAGCCATGACAGCTCTCATTTGAAACCCAAATCAGTGCTCAGACAGCCTGAAGTGTAACTCAGCATTCATAATCTTGGAGTTGAAAGAATAAAGTCTGCTGATGATGGATAGAAAAGGGCCAAGAATTAATTGTTCAGTGATTTCTGAGAGTGTCTGGTTCCAGCTTTCCAGCTGTTTCAGAGAGTAATAGGACAGATAACTCCCACAGATTTATCTCCATAATGTTTCCTATCTCTAGTAAATAATAAAAAATGACATTTTTTTCCCCACTCAATTGAAATAATTTTGGAATACAGCTCAAAATACAAAGTTTTACAATGGGACTGAAGAAAATGCATTTTCACCTAAATCAGGCAGTGCCAGAGTGCTGTCCTACATTCTTGGACCATGTTTGTGAACGTGGAAGGTGAAGGAACCATGGAGAAACTCAACACCATCTTCAGTTGCTGTACTGGGGGTTTGGTCACCTCCAAAAAGAGGCTTCAGTCCTCCTGTTCTACTGCCTTGCATGGGAACAGGTTGTTGTTTCAATCAAATTACCTTGAAGTAACAAAAGTAGCCAGGATGCTGAATTACATATTATTATGTGCCAGTTTACACCTGAGCTGCTCTGTCCAGCCTTTCCTCCTGGAGACAAATCTGTGGCTTCCCAAAGCTCAGGGATGCTTCTGGTCAGCACAGACTGAGCATTAGATCACCAAGATTTTTTTAACTTCTAATTCCAAATTGGGACACTGACATTCCCACTCACACAGCACTGAAAATAAATGGATTATTTCACCCCAGATGGCACACCTGAAGGCAGATGTAGCTTCCTGCAAAGGTAATCAGTGCATTTGCCTCATTAAATTTCAGCTCTGTGGATTTTTTTGTTTGCTGCTACCATGGGTTCCTGGGGACCACCAGTACCTCAGAAAAAACCATCACTACACTTGAGTGATAGGGCTCCTATAATTATTAATTGGTAATAATGCCTATGAGAGGTCAATCAACCCTCAAATACATGTATCAAGAGAAACTTTAATATTTAGGGGGTAACTAAGCAGTTCAATCCCTCTGAAATAATTTCTTGGTGTAATTAATACCAAGCCTTTATTCTCAGCCTGTGTTTTGGGGGAAACAGTCAGTGCCTGAGCAGGATGCTAACAGCTGGAGTGAACTTTTCATCCATTAGGGCTGGCTGGTGAGATAACAGAGGACGTGACATTTTAAACAAGAGACTATACTTACCTTAAACATCTGTGCACTGTTCTTCTTTCACTGGGTTCTAAGAAACTGAGCAGGGATAATTTACAGAGCTCACCTCTGCATGGAGCTGCTAGCTGGTGATATCTGCCCCATTTGTTGGTGTTTACCCCATTCTGATTTGTTTATTGCTCACAGAGCCTCTGCAGGTTTTTTCATTTTCATAAGGTAGAGGGAGCTCATTCCCTGTATCTCATCCTTAGCAAGGCATTTTCTTTCTATGAGCAAGTGATAAGAACTCTTTGAAGCAAAGTGCATTTATCAGAGCTTGACAACTCCTGAGACAGGACTTCTTTCTTCCTATCACAGCACCTATTCCCTTCTCACCCCAAAGAACAAAGACTGCACTTGCTTTGTGAATCCACTTCACTTACATTTCTGAAACATAATTTAGTCACAATTCTATGTTTTTTTGGATAAAAAAGAAACAACCATCTATCCAGGACATTTTCTTTTTGCTCCAGTGTTGAAAAAAGAAAATCTTCCCTTTTGTGGCCAAAGGCAGGTGTGTGGTGGCTGAGCTGCAGGGGTGACCAGCAGCGGGGAGCTGGGTTCAGGGCAGGTTCCATTTGCCACAACCTTTCCAATGGCAGTTCCTTAGACTTGAACTAAACCTGGTGATATCTTAGGAAAGGATTAAAAGCGGTGTTAAATTACACATCCTACAGGAGCAGCGAGGGAGATAAAGAGGAAAATTTCAGATATGTAAGGTGCTGCTGCACAGCCAGAGATCCCTTTGATCTCTATTCTGTTTGAGTCAGTAACTCCTGTGCTCTGACTGCATTTGCACAGAGAAAGAAGCTTTCCTGTCAAAGTGTAAAGTGAAAGGAAGAGCCTTTTGTGGTCTTTTCATATCAGCTTTATGGCAATTTGTGCCAGGGAAGGCTCCTGCTGTCTCCTGTCAGCCCTGGGCAAGTGAGAGGTTCAGACATGAGCTGGACACAGGGTAAAAAAGGAGCTGTTCTCTGGCAGGAACCCCTGATCCCAGGTGCTGGGGTATCAGGGGATTCCTGCTTCTGAGCCAAAGAAGCTGCTGAAGAGACAGATCAGTCTGAGCATTTCAACTTTCTAATTGGGTCTGACGCAGAGAAGTTGGGAAATATTAGTTGCTTATTTTAAAATCTGGTTACGAGGACAGTTACTTGTTCAAACCAAGCCCTGCATAACTGGTAGGTGACAGCAGTGTCCTGCTGCCAGCTCCTCAGCCCTGAAGGTCAGTAACTGTATTCCGACCTTCCCCACCCTCACTGGTGGGATTGAGTCCAGCCTGTTGGATTGCTTGCTCTCCACTTTTCAGCACCCCCTCATGATGCTGCATCTCTATGCACACTGAAAAAACCAGCACTTCTTGATTCACAAGAAGCTCCTTGATTTCAGGAGATTATTGATGGTATTGGTAAAGGGGAAAGACTGAAGTGTGGTAACTGGTCTGCAGCTAAACATCATTCCTCATTCTGCAGGCACTCTGAGACTGAAAGAGCCCAAGGAAGATTTTAAGGGAAATAAACATCTATAAAATAATGTACTAGATTTTGAAAATGAAGATTTGAAAGATGTTATTTTTGGATACCTTCCTTGGGGGAAGGCTAGAAGGGCAGGGGAGGGAGGGAGGCAGACCTTGGAAAGAACCAGAGGAGCAACAGGAAGGAGGTGCCCAAGGGCTCTGTCCTTTTTTTACCATGGCACTGCACCTTGGTACTGCACCTTGTTCTTTGGTTTTCTTCTCTTCTGCCTCTGGTCACAGCCCTGACATGGATTTTAATGCCAAATTTCCTTGGTAGCTTGGAAACAGCCCTGTGTAATACAAGTGCCTGCAGATTGCATAGTTTTGATGATATTTCTCACTTCTCCTTGCGTAGAGCTCATTTCCTCTTCTGACAGGTGGAATGCACGGACCCCTTGAGCAATATTGGATATTACTTGTTACTGTCTTTTCTGAATTATAGAAATGAGCAGGTGCCTTTTCTGATCATTTAAGTGCACTGCCACAAACTCAAGCATTTGCTGTTATCTTAAAATTTTAAAAATACACTTCTCTTCCCACAATGCAAACACTGCAGTGCCAGTCTGTACCCAGAAATAATGACACCTACCTACGTACTTTTCCAGACTTTAAGTCTTTGCAACAAACATCTTGCAAACTGAAAGGTGCTTTAAAAACTCAAAAACACCTTTCAGAATATACCCTGACCCCTCCAAGGACTGTCAAATGTTCCATTGCACACCACACTTGTTCTGCTGCTCTTTTCCTGGAGCTGTGTGTTTCAGGGTCACTTCAGAGAAAGGTCAAGCAATGGGACCTTGTTTTTCTAACTGCTCTGTATCTATGTGTGAAAAAAAAAAAAAGCTAGAGAGGAAGTTTGTGAGGCTCCACGCAGTTGTAAGCTCATTTCTAGCACTTTCAGAAGGCATTGCAACTTCTGGGAGAAAAAAAAAGTAGCAGTGTTTTAGGAGTTTTGTCAATTTGTATCTACACAGGGTTTTTCTCTTCCCCTCACTTGGGGTTGCACTCAGCATTGAGAGCGGCTGAGCCTGAGCTCTTCCCAAGCTGCTGATGACGGGGCTGGTGTGACACTGCCAGCTTCACCGTGAAGGAATATCTGCATGCAGGAGCTCTAATGCAGCAAAGAGCAGGACAGGAACCTTTCATAGCTTGGCAGTCATAGAGGGTATAAAAAATCCTGGCAAAAAAAGCAGCCTGACTATTCACTGAGCACCTTTTATGTACACTCCCATTCACACAGAATGGGGTATCATGTTTCAGAAAGTAACTTTCCCATTTAAACCCATGTAATTATTAATTTTGTGTTGCTGGCATCCTTAAAGTGGCCAGGCATTATGAAGTCATACTTTATTGTACAACTGGCTTGCAGTTCAGGGTATAAAAAATAATCCTGACAGTGATTAGAGAACACAGTATCCCTGAAGGGAGGGAGGCCTGAGCAGTGCTGAGGTCATGGCAGCTCCAGAGGCGTTTGTCTCTCCTGAGGAGGGAGAACAGAACAGCTGGAACCCACTGGGAATATGGGGATGTTGGGAAGCTGCTGCCATCAGCAGCTTCTCATTTCCTGCTCCCACCTCCCTCCCCAGGAAAGAACAGCTCTGCCTAAGGCTTTATGAGTGGGTAGCAGTGATATCTTTTGGACAAGAGTGTGTTTTGTTCTTGTATTCTTGTCAGGCAGACAAAGTGCATCACTCAGTGGTCTCTGCAGTTCAGTTACTACTTCTCTGTTGCACTTGTCATGGAGGTGAAATTCCTGAAGTTCCTCCAGAACTGGCTGCAGGAGAGGCCTTCTGGCTACAGACCCTGAGAAAGGCACAGGGGCCTCTTCAAAGGAGACTTTACACCGAGCAGCTGGAGGTTCAGTTACAAAGGTCAGTTCAGAGGAGACTGAAAAGACAGGAGAAAGACAGAAAAAGAGGAGAGAAACAGGCACAATGATTTCTACATCCTTTTATGTCATCACAAAGGTGGCACAACTTGATCTGTTCACACTGTATTTTATAAAAATGAAATAAAATGTAGTGCCCCTGCATGCTGGCTTCAGGAGACTGAGGAGATGCCAATTAAAGCAGCCACGGAGGCTTGAGTGGAACAGCAGGGGAGCAGCAGAATCCACAGCGGGGGATCCTGCCTGGACAAGCTCTGGTGGCAGTGTCAGAGCGGCTGTTAAATGGTTCCAACAGAGGACACAGGGAACTGCAAAATCATCTCTTGAAGAGTGGAAAAGAGCAAGGATGAGATGCTAACCTTCAATACAGCAACTTGAGTGTTTAGGAAAAATGAGTACCTTAAGACTGTTAAAATGGAAGAAACCATGGATGGTGGGGGAGCAGGAACAGAAAGGAAAAAAGATTAACATGTAAGATTAACAATGGTGGTTAGAAAATGGAGGGACCAAGGCAGTGAGAATAAACAGGATTAGGAGAAATAGACCAGCTTATAAATGTATTTGATTCTACTGCTTCTTTCTGGCTTTACAGCTGTCCCAGGTGGAATAAAAAATTAATCAGGCAGGTTAGTGGGGAGGTGGACTGGGTGTTCCCCAGAGGTCCCATACAACCCTAATCATTCTGCGATTCTGTGGAGATCAAAAGAAAAAGGAGCAGGGGACTGGAGGAGAACAACTTCTTTATCTGAATAAAATTTGAAACTATAATTAAGCCTCTAGCAGTAATTGGCTCCATCACCAGCCTGACCTGTTTGAGGGGAAGCACCAGGATGCCCATTTTACATGGGTTCTGCACCAGAGCAAATCATACCTGAACATCCTAAAGATCCTCCATGTGGAAATGTTATTTGCAAAAATGGCTTGAGATATGCAGAAATAAAGTGCATTTCTGGGGAACTGCCAAGCTGCTGAATAATGTGACATTTGTAACAGTAATGAGGACCCCACTTTGATTCTGAACAAAAGGCACTATTCAAAAGGTGTATCCATGAATATAATTTCCATACATTTATGCAGAACCCAACCCCACCTCACCCCACATTAGCACTATGTCAGAGGAAAAATTAAACATTCAAGAGGAGAAATACAAAGCTAAATATGAAACACAGATTTAAACCGTGATAGATTTAACTTGGACTCATCTTCAATTATTTGGCACTGCATTTCTCTAATTGTATACAGGTTGCATTTACTCTGGGGTCTGTGTTGTCTTCAAGGGTTTCTTCTGGCAAAGCTGAGACAACTGGAGAGAAACTACTGCTGCCTCTTGTCTGCCAGGAAACCATGTCCTGAGCACGTGGGCTTGGCCTGCAAGGAGCACAAGGGAAGCTCTCGGCAGATGGGATTTTAGAGTGGCTTTCAGCCAGCCAAGCTCTTGGGAAGCCCCCAGTGGCCTCATAAAGGATAAATCCCTGTTTTGTCAAGACAGAGCAGTTTTTATTACTCCAAGGAGGCATCGTCAGTACTTCTCTATGACAACAAAAGGGTGAGTCTGATCCCATGGCCAGAATAGTATTCTTTCAATATGTCATCATTCTGAGATGTTAAAAAGTCAAGCTGTCTGAAAGCCATCATTTAGTGGCTGTAAGCTTGTCAAGGAAAGTCCAGTGTGTATTATAGTATGTAACAAAAATACAGCCAAAGGAACCAGGTTAGCTGGGCTCTGGTATCTTGTAAATGTGTGTGTTAGTAAACTACAGAGGTTTGTGCGAGTGATGGGGTATCTGGAGCAGGGATGGCATAGCTGATAATTTTTTGGTGGAGCTGATAAAGCCCATGGCCTGCTGCTACCCAGCTTGAGGCTTTCCCCACCACAGAAGTCATCCTGACCTCCTGAGTGAATGCTTTTCCTCTCAAAGCCAGCCTTGCACCTGGCTGTTCCCTGTCTCTCTGCCACACAGCAGTGCCCGCAGCCTCACAAACTCTCAGAGCTGGTCCCCACCAGCGGGTCACAGACAATTCTGCCTCCTTCTGCCTGTTCCTTATCTTTCTTTTGCTGGAATATCATTGTTTCCTTCCCTGAGCTAGCACAGTGGACAGCCAGAAACACCTTGCACATCTGAACAGCGCTCTATGGACCTGACTGCTAGTCTGGGCTGTCCTGATATTTGACTATCTGCTACCAAGACTCCAGCTAAAAACTCCAGCAAACTTAGTGTTTGAATTTATTTCTAGCAAAAATGACATTGAACATCTAATTTCAATCAACGAGCTTCCTATTCAGAAGCTAAATTTTGGTGTGAAGTGCCTGCTCCCTATGGGGTGAGTGATCTCCTTCCCTATCACATGGGTACTGTTTTAGCTGTCTGGTTTTCAGCCATTACATGTAAAATTCCAGGAAGTCTCACACCACAGTCACTGCCCTGGTCCTGCTGATCCAGACCAGGTGTCCCTGGCCTTGTGCCCACCTGGGCTGGTGTCCAGCCGCTCTCGGCAGCCCAGGCCTGGCCTTTCCCTCCGGGCAGCTCTCCAGCCCAAGGGCTCCACAGCAGCCAGCGAGAGCATCCCTCTGAGGCTCAGGGACAAACACGGCCCCGGAGGGCTCGGGACAGCAGCTGAGTGACCGTGATGCACAGCCTGATACCACACATCATAAATCGGTGAGCAAAGTTTCTCCTGACACACTCAGGACAGGCTGTCCCCCAACCTGGCACCAGCCAGTAATGCAAACCGCAGCCGTAGTGGTTACTGAATTCACACTGCAAATAACTCAAAACGAAATCAAAGCGCTTTTTTACCGAAAAGGGGTCACCGATAGCGAAACACACTTAAGGCACTGGAAGTCCAACGTGACACGTTCTGGTCTCTAAGGTGCTGTGCCCAAACTACGCTAAATCCATCACGCTCTCAGTTCCGCCACTCCGGTATGGCTGTTTCCCCGTTTTCCCCTTGGTTGTTGTCTCCCGTCTCCCCTCGGTTGTTTTCCCCCAGTTTTCCCCTCAGTTGTTGCCGCCCGTCTCCCATCGGTTGTTTTCCCCGTTTTCCCCTCAGTTGTTGCCGCCCGTCTCCCATCGGTTGTTTTCCCCCAGTTTTCCCCTCAGTTGTTGCCGCCCGTCTCCCCTCGGTTGTTTTCCCCGCTTTCCCCTCAGTTACTGCCGCCCCCTCCCCTCAGGCGCCCAGCGGAGCGGCCCGGGGCGGGTCGGTCCGGCGCAGCCCCTCGTGTCCCGGCTGCCCCGGGGGTGCCTTCCGCAGCCCCCCAGCCCCGGTGTCCCGTCCTTACCGACTCTGCGAGCAGCAGCTGCCCCTTGCGGGAGCGCAGGAACTCCCGGGGGGGGAGCAGCGAGCTCAGCCCGGGCGGCGGCACGGCCCCCGCGGACTCGGGGTCCTCCATGGTGCGGCGGCGGGCGGGGTGGGCTGGGGCCGGGCTGAGCTGAGCTGAGCTGTGCTGAGCTGGCTTGGGTTGGGCTGGGCTGGGCTCGAGCCGGGCGCGGGCTCAGGCTCGGGGTGGGGGTTTGGCCGTGGAGTTTTTTTAATTTTTTTTCTCTCTGAAGGAGGGAAGCGGAAATCGTGACACTGCGGAAACGTGAAAAAAAAATTTCAGCATCCCCAGCTGTGGGGGGTGGCCCCAGCGCCCGCCCCCAGCCCCGGGACAGGCACAATGGAGCTGCGCTGCCGCAGGGAGCCGGGGGGTTCCTCTCGCTGCCGGGCGCTTCGGGCTGCAAGCGGCCGCTGCAGCTCACCCAGGCCAAGCCCCGCTCAAGGCTGAAATTTCAGGATGCGAATACCTCGGCGATTGCTTTAATATGCAATTCATATAGCACAAAAAAATCTTTCCGAAGGATGGTTATTGGGTCATTACATTTTTACTTTACTTTAAAATTTACATTTACTCTAATGTACTCTTTTGCATTTAGTAAATAAATAAGCTTAAATAATGCACTTAAGCCTGTTTTGGATTTTTTTTTATTGGAGAAAGAAGACAACCATGAAAATAATTTTCATACAGGTAAAAATGTAATTAAATTTAGAAAAACACGTCAATTTTCTCTGAAGCTTTAACTGGTGAAATTGGAACGCTGAAACTGCATTTGGAAAAGTAAGAAACCTTATGAATGATACTTGCAGAAACATCAGTGCACAGGAAATTCAAAAGTCAGCATGTGAAAATACAAATTCTTTAAAAGAGAATGGGGAAACAGAATGGAGAACTCATTCTTTCACTAACACATCAATCTTATTTGGCAGGAGCACTCCTTCCTCTTGCTTTATCAAGGCTAATCTTCTTGCAAAGAAGAACCGCATCGACAAGGCAGAGAACAAGCAATATAAGACCCAACACCTATAAAAATTACCATAAAATTAGTTCCCCCAATTAACCTCGAGCTTTTATTGTAGTGACTCATCAAGGCAACAGTAAACACACGTTCCTAACTTGGTGCTGGCCTTGAAAGTGTGTGTGATTTGAGACAGCTGATAAATTCAACAGCACCCTCATTTACATCCCATTAGCCTTTCAGAGAGCTATCACAGCCTGCTCTGTGATGTTTGTGTCAGGCCTTGGAGATAGTGTGGTGCTCTCCTTGAAAGCTAAGTTAATACTGCATCATGCCAGACAATGCTTTTATCCTAAATGAAAGCCCTTCTGTCCCTTTAAGGGCTGCTTAATTAATGGGACTGGCCCTGAGAAAAGTCAAGGGCAAAAGTCACTATTTGTAGAAACAAGCTCAGCAGGAAAATGCACTTCTCCTCTGAAGCTCTGAATGGGAAACATATTCCAAATTGAATAAAATTAACTGAATTATTTAAAAATTAGACAAGCACAGGCAGGTAACTGGAAAAATGTGTTTGCAGAAGAGCCACTGAGTTAACTAACTCAGCTCCTGCCCTTCAGCCCCATCCCACATGCACACAGGGTTTTTTTATGCAAGCACTGAATTACCTGCTCAGGGGAGTGATTTTCAGGAGAGCTCTTGGGAGAGCACAGCTCAAGGCAGTTTGTGCCTCAGGAGAACAGGCTGGGTGTGATTCTGTCCTTCCCAGCATTGAAGATGTCACATATTCCACCCAAACTTGTGTTCCCAGCTATCTGCTCAGTCTCCTGCTCCCACCTTTAATTTCTGTGAGCTTCACAAATGAGAATATATATTCTGTTTCAGCACAGTCACTCTACCAGTCTCCTTTTGCTTAGGATGCCATTGCCAGTGAAGCCATCAGCTTTCCCCCTCACCATCTCCTCAGCTGAGTTTGAAAGACCTCTGTGGCAGGTTTTAGGTTTCTTTTGGTTGCTTGTCACATTTCAGCTTATCTTGCACGCTAGACTTTCAAAAAGGAGGGGTTTTCTTCCCCTCCTTATTGTTTATTGAGGTTAATTACATAGTTACCATTTGAATTAAAAATATCAGTTACTTAAACTGGTTTGATCTTAAGAACACTAAATTCTTACAATCATAGTATGAACAAACCCCCTTTTCAACTGATGTAATTCTTCAGTTTGTGTCAGAAAAAACAATTTACATCTCTCCAGGAAGGAGATACCAGTGTGTCTGTTAAAAAGTTTCAACTCTTTTTAGCAAGACTGTTAGCATTTTTTCTCAAGGAGTGTAACCAAACTGGATAGCCCCAAATGAGCTCGGCATTTTCCCACCTAGGATTTCAAGCTATGGTAACAAATGTAGGTTACTTGAAAACTCTAGAATTTTTCAGTATTTCAGTACTTCCCTGCAGTAATTCGTAAGTCTTGTAACATCTTTAAATTACTAGTGATGTGAGAATTATTTGCTTTTAGTGAGATACACTGAATGTATGTCGTTTGCTACTGCTGAGAGTGCTCTTCCAAGAAAGTTGTTTGCATGGTCCTACCACAATGTAAGTGTACCAAGAGGTTCAAATCCCTGCACTTTAAGAACTGAAATTCATTAACAACGTTCCTACTTACTCCTCCAGCCAATGTTCCCTTGTTGCTCTTGATTATTATTGCAAACAAGCCCACAACGAGGAGGAACAACGCTGCAATCACCGAGTTGATAATATCCTGAAACAGCCAGTGGAAGCAAAATATTTATTCTGAAATACAGGCCTGAAGGAGAACCTGCAGAGCTCCCAAAACAGAAGGGATGGTTAAAAACGGCTGGATTGCCATGAAAACAGTTACAGCAATATCCGTGTGAGAGGACACTGACACCCAGTGGTTTGATGGTAAAAAGAGCGTTTACAGTAAAACTTGCTCGTTTTACCTTTCTTCTGTTGTTTTTGCATCAAATTTTTGCAACCTGGCTACACATGATAGACCGAAGCAGCAAATACTTGCACAAAAGGGAGGTAAGAGGAGAACTTTTTAGATTTTGAGTGAAAGTGTGTGACTAATTTATTATGTGAAGGTGTTACATAGCGAGGCAAACAGTGCCTATGCCGGGAGGGGCTCTTATCTGATCCAGCAGCCATCCAGGAACTGATGGAACAGAACGCTCTGTTAGGAAAACCTGCCTCAACCTCCACTGAACACTGGGGCTTGCTTTACCTCTACAGAAACCATCACTGAGCCCGCTGACGATGTCCCCTGGGATAACTGATCCCTCCAGTTCATGGGCTTGCTGGTGCTCACAGCCAGCGGCCGCAACAGCCAGGGGACACTGGCACCCTCAGCCAGGGCACAGCCATACCCACAACCAGGGGACATCGCTACTCACGGCCATCAGTACTCACAGCCAGCGCACCCCGGTACTCGGAGCCCACGGGTACTCACGGCCAGCGGCCAGAAGAGGAACCGCATCCGAGCGTCGAGCTTCAGCAGGTAGAGCAGCAAGAACAGGGTGGTGATCACCGTCTCCATGCCGGCCAGCGCCGTGTAGGCCCCGTGCGCGCCCGAGACCAAGAAGCAGATAAGGGTGGCCAGCGCCACCAGCTGTGGGACAGGAGGGGACGGGGGTCAGCGCCGGCACGGGCCTTGTCCGCGGGCCCCGGGGCCGCCCTCGGCCGTACCGTACGGGAGATCTTCAGCGAGCCCCGCGTCGAGCGGGGGAAGGCCCGGTCCACCTCCATGGCGGCTGGCTGGTACGCGGCGGGACCGGGACCGCGGGACGGCGCCGGGAGCCGGGGAGATGCTGCAGAGAATGCCGCAGGTTATGTCGGGGCCGTTGCCAGCGCCCCGCCTCAGAGTGCCAGGCGGAGGAAGTGATGACGCGGAGGCGGAAGGGCCGGGGCGGGCCGGAGCCGGGTCCGGTGCGGCTCCGCGGGTAGCGGGGATGGGCCATGTGGCGGCGGGGCGCGGCCTGGGCGCAGGGCNGGAGCGGGGTCAGACCCGGGAGCGGCTCCGGGGGAGCAAGAGTGGGGTCAGACCCGGGAGCGGCTCTGAGGGAGCGGGAGAGAGATCGGACCTTTGAGCGGCAATGATGGAGCCGGAGCGGGGTGGGTCTGGAGCTGTGACCGAGGGTGACTGCCGAGCCTGTCTCTGCCTTCCTGCTCTGCTTGCCTGGGTGAAGGGTCTCGTAAGCTCAACTTGGCTTGGACAGTTTTTTTACCGCAGTTTCGAGGTGTAAGGTGCTTGTTTTGGAGCTGTTCTGTAATCCTCACCTTTTTCCTGCTGGGCTGTTCCAACTGGTCTTTCCAAAATTAATTTGTCCCCTGCACAAAGCCACTGAGGAGTGTGACCAGATGTAGCAAACATCTGGTCAGAGTGTGAGCACTCACCGTAGGACTCTTGGGAGTGTAAAGGACAGTGGAGAACTTCAATTAAATCTGTATTAATCGGTGCCACAATATGTCTGTTACATGACCCAATAATAACCTGAAACCTTGAAGGTTATTAATTTAGAAAATAGTCATATTAAGCCATAGGGAACTTAAAAATGTCCTGGAAAGTCTCACATTAAGAGGCTCAGTATAACTGAGTTATGAAGACTACTTTGATTTTAACTGTTGTTTATTTCCATTCTAGATAAGCATCAGATAAAAAATGATGCTAGAAAGAGAATTGTAAGTATTTGCATTTTGTTCAGAAAAAAAAGTAGAAAATGCAGCCTCTTTGATTATAATTCCATTATAATTTGAATGTTTTTATATTGGCAACAGTAGGCCATAGCTGTGTCACTGTGTAGTGGTGAGTCTGTCACTGGGTTGTGCTCTGTGCAAGGCTATGCTAGTCTAGTTCATAGAAAATTGGAATAAAATTGTGAGAGATCTGTGCAAAAATTGTGAGGGCTTGTGTCAGGACTTGTGGCAGTTTGGGTTCAGTGTTGCATGTGTAGCCTTGCTATTGCTTTATATATCCCCCGTGGGCTATAAATTACTTTAAGACAGTTGAAAAAATATTATCTTAGTTTATTTTAGTTGTTTAGGTGCACTTATATTAAGTTGGGATCAGGTCTCTGAGGTGAGTTGTGGCACAGTGAGGAGCAGCAGGTGACCCTTTTGAACCGCTGGGATCCTTGGAAGGGGAAGGAAGCTGGAAGAAAGGCAGGGGTTGGCTGTGGGGGTAGCAGGGAGGGAAAAAGTGGTGGTGTGGGAGAGTCACAACATCCAAATGGATCCCCAGTGCCTTCCCATGAAGTTATCTCTTCCCAGCATAGGGAGTTGGCGTGTTGGAATGGGAAGGGTGCATTTCTAACACACTGCTCTGCCTCGGTGTGGGTCTCAAAGTGACTGTTTTTCACCAGGTCTGTATTGAGGGCAATATTGCGAGTGGAAAAACAACATGCCTGGATTATTTTGCACAAACCACCAGCATTGAGGTACTGGATGCACATTTCTTTGTCCTTATTTCCATCACTGAGCAGCTGCTTGTCTTGGATCCAACATGTCCTTGGGTGCATGAGGAGGGAGCAGTAGGGGCTGAGCCAGGGCCTTGCTGGGCCACCACCCCAACTTTTTATAGTCAAATTGCAGCAGAGAAATGTAGATCACATGTGGTATGTACTGGATGCCAAAATACCAGTAAAACCTGTAAATCAGAGTTTGAACCTTTGTAGAATAACCCACAGAACATGGGCATGTTTGGACTTGCCTGTTTGCCATTTCATGTCACTGAATTCTTAGATGGGTCTGGTAAAAGCAAAGTAAAGAATAATGTAAAAAAACCTATGCCATGTAAGAGAGATCCCAGTGATTAGATGTTTCTTTGAAAAAAGGAAAATCTGTTAGAACTGTTTCAGGAAATTTCTTAGACTCACCTGGTATTTGATTTCGTGTTGCTTAGAACCAGGTTAGGGGAGGGGCAGGATTGTTGTATTTTAAACAAAATCAAGGTCAGACCTCAGTGAACAATTGTTTTTGTACAACAGATATCAATCCTTTCCCCAACAGACCTGGCAACACATTTGGTAGTAAGTTTTAGGAGTCCTCACAGAAATTCTGCACTGACAGATGTTATTTGGTAATTTAACAGGAATTGTCCTTATGAAGTAATTAGCTGTTAATCCAAAGGATAACAGACTTTAGTTTGCATACAGGGTGGCATTTTTAAGTAGCTCCTTAAGTTCCCAGGCTGATGAGATTCTCCTTTATAGTATTATTGCAGATTTAGACCCTGTTTGAACCAGGCATATCTCCTGTGATTTTGCCTATTAGTGGTAGAAGCTTTTCTGATTCATTTTGTAAAAGATTTGAATATGTTTGGTTTGTTAGAACATGAAAATAAAATGAAAACTAATGTGGTAGCACTCTGATCCTCCTTCTTTGCTGGCAAGTGTTACTTTCTGAGAAATTGTGAGGGGAGGATCTTGTCATTGAAATTCTAGGTACTCTGCTAAGCTGTTCTTTCTCTTACACAGCACTGATTTTGACTCAAAAAAAAATTCTCTCCAAGCTTAGGAGGTAAACGACTAAGCTTAAAAATGCTAATATGTTGGATACTGACATTTCTTTATTTTTTAGCAGTGTTCATTATTACCTTTTGTGTTACAGAATTCAGTGCTGGTTTTTTTTGAGTGATGCGCTTTTCAATATAAGTCCTAAATACTCTGATTTACTGCACAATTACTCCTTAAAAAATAGTTGTACACTTGTAGGGTCACATTAAGTATTTTGGATCTAAGATGTGTTTAACACAGAGTGATTCTTTTTAACCAGGTTTTGAAGGAACCCTTGGACAAATGGAGGAATGTTCGAGGTCATAATATCCTGGTAAGTGGCAGAAATGATTTCTTCAGTTACAATGACTGGTCTTTTAGCAAGATATGTGTGATAGCTTTTTATCAGCCAGAAAACTGCTAGAAAAGGTGTGATCCAGATCTCACAAAGCAAAAGAGCTTCTACGATGATTAAGACATGCATTTAATAGAAATATTGCATATAAAACGTGGACTGGGTGTCCAGTGGGGTGTGAGTTAAAGCAACTCCCAGGAAGGTAAGCCCTGAGTGTGGCTGTTTTTCTAACTGTGCTTGTGCCTGTTTCAAAGATGAGGATGTCACTTAAGGTGAGGGGTGGATCTGGTCAGTTAATGTTGTTTGACTGGAATGCTGTGAACATTTCTGGAGCCCCAACACAAGAAAGATGTGGAACTGCTGATACGAGTCCAGAGGAGACCATGGAGGTGCTGAGGGGACTGGGGAACTTCCCATGTGGAGAGGCTGGGAGAGCTGGAACTGCTCAGCCTGGAGAGGAGAAGGTTGTGTGGAGACTTCACAGCTCCTTCCAGGGTCTGAGGGGCTGCAGGGAAACCAGAGAGAGACAATTCCTCAGGAACTAGGGTGCCAGGACACAGGGAATGAGTGAAAATTGAAAGAGAGGTAGTTTAGGTTGGATGTATGTAAGAAACTCTTCCCTCTGAGGGTGGGCAGGCCCTGGCACAGGGAGCCCAGAGAAGCTGTGGCTGCCCCTGGATCCCTGGCAGTGTCCAAGGCCAGGTTGGAGCAGCCTGGGGTAGTGGAAGATGTCCCTGCCTATGGCAGGGGGTGGCACTGGATGATCTTTGAGGTCCATTTCAACCCCTTAGCACTGTATGAATCTGTGATCCCGTGGCTGCTGCAGATAAGGAAAATTCAGCTCAGTGAGGTGTTGAGGGCTTCTGTTGTCTTCTGGGTGGCCCAGGCTTTTTGGAACTGTTCCTCCCAGGGATGTCCCTGCATCCCAGCTGCAGCTGCCACCAGCCTGGCTGGGATGCTGGGGGTGGTCCCTGCTGTCAGTCTGGGGCTCAGCCCCTCTGCAGAAACCCCAGGTGGCTGGGGCAGGGATCTGTGCCCTGTGGACACTCCCCAAACCATATGTGCCCTAATGTGTGAAATACCAGCAGGTACTAATAGCACAGGCCCTCTGGAACTGTAAATTGTCCCTCCTGGAAGTTGCTTATGCCTTTCTGATTGTTAGTAAAGGGCTGGGGCATGTATTGCATGACACCAGAGTAGCCTTGGAGCACTGGGAAAGTCTGATCTTGGCAGGGAGAAAAGGAGAAGGTCAGACCTGTGGGCTGATGTCGCTGGAGAGCACAGAAGAGACACAGCCTCGGTCTCTTGTCAAGACACAAAAAGAAGTATCTTTATTCTGACCTTGTTACATACATACATTCTGAACAATGACCAGGGATTGGAGAATGAGGTGACTTCCTCTCCAGTTCCACTGGTCAAGGGGAAAGTCCATCAAGTGACATCCTCAGAGAGGAATGTGGAAAACAACGTTTGTTTAGGTTACAATTCATGGGAACATGCACTACAAATATGAAAACATGAGAGAACTTGAAGAAGAACATCAGGAACTCCAAAGAACATCAGAGAAAATCAGAAGGCTTGTAATTTTCAGGGTGACAGGCTGAAGCTGTGCTGCTGGCTTAAAACTTGTCACCTCAGCCAGCAGACACTGAAGGATGTTTTATTTTGAGTGAGATCCTTTCTCTGCTGTGCAGGATGAATTGTTGCTTGTAAGTTCTGTGTTTGTGTGGAATTGCAGCAGTCAGAAAGTGGAACAGCTACCTGTTCTACTCACAGCTGCTCACACACAGCTGCTGTGAGGATCCTTTGGGTGTCCTGTGTTAAAGGACACCTTTTCTGAGGCCCAGACCATACTTAGAACCCTGTATGATTTCTAGATGCACTGGGTGTACTGAGAGTCTGTCAGTGCACAAAAACAGAGTAGTAGATAGGTTTTTTTCTCATTACTTAGTTCTGACTGCAGAGAACTAATTAGTTACTCTGCAGAGTAACTAATTCCTGCTGACTTCAGCCAACCTCCTACTCAGTGTCTGTAGGGACAGGGCCGTGATTCTACATCTCCATTGTGGAGAGCAAATGATCACTTAATTGTCAAACCTGATATCAGCTGCTTTAGTGCACTTCTTAGAGCAATGCTGTTGTAGGGCAAAAACATCCTAAATACTCAACTTCCTCTTGTGCTGTTTGTCATAACAAATGTCCCTCTGTTCTTCTTCCATCTCTGACCTCAGGGCTTAATGTACCAGGATGCATCAAGGTGGGGGATAACTCTGCAGACCTATGTCCAGTTGACCATGCTGGAGCAGCACACCAGGCCCATGGTAAGGAAACTTCTTCTGTTAATTTTAAGAGTAATTAGATGTGGTTATGAGTGCTAAATCCTTTTAACCTTGTATTTAAGAGTTAAGATGCTGTGTGTGTTCATTCTTTGTTCCTGCAGTTAGTAGGAATTTCTGTGGTGCAGACATTGATATGCTCAGTGTGTGCTCTGGGGGTGTGAAGTGCTCTGCCTTTTGCCTGCTCACAGCTTCCCCAGACTGATCCTGCTGTTTGGGCACGCCCTCCAGAGCTAGGTTTGCACAAATCTCTTCCTCATTTCATGTCAGTGACTTGCCTGTAATTTCATTATTTTGTGTCTTTGGCAAACACCAAGTAATCCTGTGTTAGAATTTGTAGTACTGCTTTGCGCTGTCTAGTACAAATTTAGCCATTGCTTCATCTTTTTATGCAAAACACTTCCACTGTCATTTTCTATTGCTTTTTCAGGTGGTTTACATCCTTTTTTTTCCTTGTAATTTTTTTCTTTTTTTTATATTAAGTTTTACATCCTACCTTTTAATCAAGTTTAAAAGATTCATTTTTTTCTTCTTCAAACACCTTTTGTTACATTCTGTGCTGGCTTCTATTCCCTGATTACATGACCTGGTCTTAGATGCCATGCCTATATTTTACTGATTGTTCTTATGTTCTGTTTTCTGAGTTTGTGTCAGGGCAAACTTGTAGCAGTGCCAAATTTGAAAGTGGCACATACAGTCATTAGGTTTTTGGAAGAGATGTTTTTCCAAGACAAGAGAAATCCTGTTCTGGAGAAGAAGTTCATTAAAGAATTCCTGAGGATTTCCCTGTATTTCAATCTTTTTTTGTCATTTGAGCCTTGCTGGAGCCAGTTTTGCTTTGTTAATGTGCAGAAACCTGGGTGAGAAGTTGCTCTGCCAGGCCCAAGAGTGTCAGAGTATCTCCCTGCTACAACATGGAGTGCTGGTGGAACACATGCAGGGCTGGCTGAGGCCAGGGTAGCTGCAGGTTAGCTGCAGTTATTTCTTTTAAAAGTCTTGTTTCCTTTCTTGAATGTGTCTGATATCAGCCCTGTGTGTGACCTAGGAATGCATAGGATGGGGCAGCAATTTGGGGAGCAATAGTTCCCACTGTCCTGCTGGATTGCTGCTTTTTTGTACCCCGACTTACCTTCCACTACTCAGCTGAGTGCTGAACACTTATCTTTGAACTGGTATGTGAATAACAAATTAGAGTAAGATCAGGAGCCCTTGTTTGTTTTGTGGTTGCCACCCTCCCAGCAAGGTTGTTTCTCACAAGATCTGATAATTGTGTTTCATATGTCCCATGTGAGACTGCAAAGGAACAAGTATGAAAATGTACAGTTAAGTTTTATGTTTTAGATTTCCCCCATAAGGATGATGGAGCGATCAATTCACAGTGCTAAACATGTTTTTGTGGAAAACCTTTATCGAAGGTATGGGATGTGGTTTTCTACTTTACTTTCTTTGATTTAATTATTTTAAACACAGATCTAATCATTAAACGATGATGTCTTTGGTAATGGGCATTTAAGGGGCCTGTGAAATCTGCCCATTCTGTGCTGGAGTGGCAGTGTGTTCAGTATGAGGTCTGCTGCCCACTGCCTGTAGGACTCTGGAAAACGTTTTTCAGCAGTGCTCCTGAGTATTTCAAATAGCAGTATTGCTTAGACACCATCTATTGAAGTTATCTGCTCTCCAGCTGAATACCCAAATCTTGCTCGAATCAAACACGTGCTGGACAGGTGAAAAACCACGAGGCTATGAAGAATAAGGCTGTAGGAGGGAGAGATCTGGGTGCTGTTATCCAGCCTGGCACCCAGGATTAGCATTTCTTGCAAGCTGGGACTCAAGTTCTGTGCTCTTGCTCAGAATCAAGATTGACAGGATCAAAATAGACTGCAAACCTTGGTAGGCTGTGAGTAAAGAAAGAACAATCACCTGTTACCTGCCCTAGGTATAACTGACCTGTCCCAAACGAGCTGAAATCGTGCAGGAATCAGGGTTTTGTTTGGAATGCTGTGAAGAGTGTCTGTGGCAGATGGGTTTTAGTGAATTTTTCAGTGGCCTTGAGTGACAAACCCAGTTTGTGCCACAAGGTGTCATTCATGCTGCATGAGCACCACTTTGCCACGGGAATGCCTTTGAAAGTAGGGAGAGACTCACAGTATTCATCCCAGTCCATACTTAGTGCAAGAAACCTGAAATATCCTCACTTTTAGTTACTGACTTCTTCTTTCATTGTAGACAAAGTGCTTTTCCCCCAAAGACTAAGCTGCTGTGAGGATAAATCTGTTTGTGCCAACTCTGTGAATTAATTTAATAACAATTTTAGAAGCATCTAAGATGTTTTGTGGCTTCAGCACTTTTTAAATGTTGGAAAAATGGCATTTGCTTTGTTTTGTTACAGCAAACTAGAAGGCAGCTGATAATACGAACAGCAAACCAAAAGAAAAGGATGTGTAAAGGGATTATAAATAAAACAAGGATTAATTGAGGAATGTATGAAAGTAGCTATTTTGTGACACATTAAAAAAGGAGTCAGTCTGGCTGTGTTAGGTGAGATTTAAATGTGTGCACATGAGTGTGCAGGGTGTGCTGTAGTTCACTGTCCCTCTGAATCCATCACTTATGATAGAAAACTCTCTCTGTTCATGTTGAACTTTGGCAGTAAAAACGTGACTTGGAACGAGTCAAATGCCAGCAGACTTTGGAAATGTAGACACCATTTCATGCCTTTTATATTCCCTGTATCTTTATGGATCTTGAGCCAGAGTCCTCCCAGGTTTAACCCGGGGGAGCAAAGGTGTGTTGTGTACAGGGCAAGTCAGTGCAGAATTGATTTGGATGTATCTGCCTTTTAGGGTAGGAACCGTGGAACTTTTTCTTATTTCCAATTCCTTTCAACCCTCCTGTTTCCCCCATCTATCCTGGAGAAAAGCAGCACAGTCAGAGTTTGGCTGATGTAGATCCCTGCTACCCAGAACTGATGTATTAGAAGAGCAGCAGTGCCCAGTGTCACTCCTTTTCTGGATGGCAGATCAACAGGGGGGGTGGTACAAACAGGGATTTGGCTTCTTTCCATACTTAGGGAAATACCTTTATTACTTCTGCTAAGTTTTGCAAGTGATCAAAGCAAGTTGCTAGGGGACTGGTTTAGAAATATGTGGAATATTTTTCTTCAGTCCTGTTTAAAATGGCATAACTGATCTTAATCATTCAGCTGGAGAGCAAAGGAGCCTCCCAACTCCATCTTCTCTTAAATTTTTCTGTTACAGAAGTGTTTAGGAAAGAGTATGGAGTATGTGTTACTCCAGTTTTGAAGAGAGGATACTGTAAAATTAGTAATACTTGACAATCAGAATATGGTAATAAGTCAAAACTGACACACTAAAAAAAACATAGCATGTGATTCTTAAAATGTCCTCAGTAACTCCCTTTTACTTGAGTTGTCTGATACTTTATTATTGTTGCTGAGATAACTTTGGGACATTTGTCTCCAACTTTCTGTGCTCTGAGTTCAGAGTTCCAGTTAAGCATGTTGGATATTTCACTACTCTTTCCACAAATACTTCTTAAAGTGGGAGTATATTTATTGACATATTGACATTGTATTTTTGCTGCCTTTTACTGTGGCTTCTGTAAGGAATTGTTAATGCTGGTCAGTAAATCCAGCCCTTCTGGTGACATGCCCTGGGACAGATTTGAACTGATGCTGATACAGAGAACTTGAGCAATAAATATCATTGAGTACTTTAAAAAAAAAAGGAAAATATTTGGTATTTCTTTTTATAAACAATGAATTATGTGACTTTCAGTTTGGGTGGGCATAATGTTGGCTTTTTCACAAATGTTGGAGTAAATGTGGAGGGATTCTGGTCAGGTAAGCAAAATGAGAGTTTGGAGTTGATCTCTGCATGCTGCTCAGTGAGTGATGCATCTTGTGTTGTTCAGTGGGAAAATGCCAGAGGTGGATTATGCTGTCCTAAGTGAATGGTTCGACTGGATCCAGAACAACACTGATGTTTCAGTGGATTTGATAGGTAACATCTTGATGGGTCTGGGGGCTGTGTTTGTCAGTGGGTTTCCTTTTTGGGAGAAAAAATAATCTTTTTTCTCAGCTCATAAATAATCATGATTCAGTATCAAAGTGAACACCATCAGACAGCTTGGGTTAGTGGGTGGTTCGTGGTGGTGCCAAAGGGGAGGTCCAGTGGTGGTACCCAAGCCAGGATTGTTCCCTTCTATAGTTTGTGAAGAGAGTTTCTTCTTTGCTTTTAAAGCTGATCCTTGAACATAACTATTAAAATGTTTATTCCTGCAGTTTATTTGCAGACATCTCCTAAAGTTTGTTATGAGAGGCTAAAGACACGATGCAGGGAAGAGGAAAAAGTCATTCCACTGGTAAGGAGTTCCTCTGATATATGTGCTTACAAGTAGCTTTGAAAACTGAATTGTTCCAATCTAAATATTAAAATTGTATCTTGAGTATATTGCCAAAATGTGGTGCAGCTGTTTCCACTGCAAACTAAACCCTGAATATTGAATTTTGATTTATTTAAAAAAAATGATCTGTCATGCACACTGACTCTCCCAGGTGTTCTGTTGTAGTAATCAGTGCACTGTAGCTGACTTAAGGTGCAGTATTAATCAACTGGTAATCTTCTCTAAGATGTAGAAGTCAATTGCCTTTGTACATTAAATGGCACAAGAGCACCCAGGTGAAGCACGGATACCTGGGCTTGCAGGAGCTGAGATTCCCACGGGCACTTTGTTGTCTTCTCTCTTGTGCATGAAAAGCATCTCTGCTGTGGCTGAAAATAAGCAACTCCTTGAAAACTGTGAGCTTGGGAATCTGCTTTAAAACAAACTGTGACATTGGAACAGTGACTTTCTCTGCCAGTTTGCAACATGGCCCTTCATACCATAAGGCTTCTTAAAGAAGCCCAGCCAGACATAAATGCAGTTCCCTCTGCAGGTGGGTGGCTCAGGAGGAGCAATTGGCAGTTGAAGATCTGTGCAAAGGGCAAAATTTTGGGCCATGTGAAATTTTGCCTTGGGAATAAATCCTCCTGCAAAGGATATGAAGAGCCCTTGTGTTATTTAGCAGCTCTGCTGAAGAGGAGGGGAGTTGTTATGAATGAGCAATGTGAAGTGGTCTCCATGAAGAAAAAAACAGTTGATGACAGGCAGAAGAGCTTTTAGAGGAAATTGAGTTACAAGAAAGTGAACTGAGAATTTTAGGGAAATGTATTGACACAGAAAGTGCCTCCCATACATATTCTTTGCAGCCTTGCCCTTTTTGTCCTTACTTTTTTGTATTTTTCCCTGTAATATCTTGAACCACATTTTACCTGTGGGAGAGAGTCGTGGTTGCTTGATCTTAAAAGGAGCTGAGAGCTCTGTGCTCCTGTGAACTGTGTCTTTGAGGTCATCCTGGAGTTAAACTTTGTACTGGGAATTAATTTTTCTCAAAAACTTTCTGATGCTTTTTATTTTTTGTTAGTGGAAGATGTGTGTTGCAGGCTTTTATACAAGTCTCTTAACTACTTCCCAAGTGGATAAAGATTGCAATGTCCCTGGGCATTTGTGTTATTCCAGTGCCTCTTTTCTAGGAATATTTAGAAGCTATTCACGAACTCTATGAAGAGTGGCTCATTAAACGTGCACTATTTGAAGTTTCCTGCCCAGTACTTGTGAGTATTATTTTAATTACAACCAATTAGGTATGTGGAGGATTGTGCTTTCCAAATAATGGAAGCATTGTTTAGTGGTAAAAGTAAATAAATCTGCATTTCTGCTAACCTTTAGAGAAGGACAACCTCAGACAAATGTACTAACTTTTAGTGTATAGTAGAAAAGTGGGGCCTCCAGTGGAATTTGAGGAGTTATTAACTGGATTGCTTGCAGGATCAGCTGTGTAGCTTTTCAGGGAATGCCAGATTCCCAGCAGAAAGCAGCTTGGGCAGATCCCTAGGAGTATCCCAGTTTGGCTGCACTGGTAGTTCTATTCTGTTCAAAAGAAACCAGCTTCTGTGGTATCAGTTATTTGCAGCGTTCATTTTCTTCTTTCCAAGGTTATTGGAGCTGACCATGACATGCAGAAAATGATAGAGAAGTATGAAGAAAACCGGGACCAAATACTGAACCCACACAACAGACACCACCATTTGTAGAACCCTGTGACTATTGTTTCAAAAAGAATCTACTGAAGTCTGATAATGGTATTTTTAATATTTAAATATAATGGGTATGTTTTTGCACTATGTTTTGTAGAATGCTGTGGACTTACAGCTCTGAAATGATCAGATACCAATCAGGAACAGAACAGGATCCAATTCCCTTTGTGCTTTTAGGTTTTCCATCAGCTTTACTGTGTCAGTTCTGTTCAGCTAAAATATGGCTGTTTCCCTCATTTCCCACTTCACTGCTCCTTCCTAGAAGTAACTTTAGTTTTTGTTTATTTTTCCCCAAAGACAATCCTGTTTTTGTAATTTGAAATAAACAGCTTATTACAATGCCCCTCTGAGGGTGGGTACCTGAGGTTTCTCTTCATAACCCCTTGGGATGAGCTGGGGTGAAGCAGCCCCAAATGGCCAGTGTGTGTACGAGGGAGGTTTGTGTGTGACAGAGCTGTCAGCCTGGCCCCGGAGCCCAGCAGAGCATGGCACATGCAGGGTAACCACAGGAATAACCATGGGATCAGCCTCTGCCAGGCTGGGTTAGGAGGGGCAGGTCCTGCCTGACCCACCTGATCTCCCACAGCCAGGTGCCCTCCTGGTGGGTGAGGGACAGGCTGTGGATGCGTCTCCCTAGAATTCAGCAGAGCCTTTGAGCCCCTCTCCCACAGCATCTCCTGGAGAAGCTCCTGGAGACCCTGGCCAGAGCCATCTTTGGCTGGGATGGGAATTGGCTGATGGCCCTGCCCAGAGTGGTGGGAATGGGATTCCCCTGGGTTCCCTGATGGTTTGGAGGAGGGCACTGCTGCCCTCAGCTGCCTGGGCTGGCAGCTGTTGGGATGGGAATGGGAGGGTGGAGGTGGGAAGGCTCTGCTGAGGGCCAGGCTGGATGTACCAAGGCCACTGCCATGAGCTCCAAGGGGTCAAGGGCCTGCACTTCAGCCACAACGACCCCTCCAGCTCCAGGGGAAACCTGGGCATGGCACTCAGTGCTCTGGGCTGGATGAGAGTGCCTGGTTACAGTGGCACTGGACTCAGTGACCTCCAGGTATTTTTCAACCTCAGTGATTCTGTGATTTTCAAACAATTGCAGTAGAAAGGAGGGGTGCAGCTCTTTGGGTTCTATTCTATTCAAGTACAAAGATACCACAAAGTATGGAAGGCAAGGGTAAGAGTAGGCAGTGGGAAGATCTCAAACAATGAGGCTGGATTGTTGAAATTCTGATGTCCATGGTCAGATTAATGTTCAGTCTTGATCCCTTAGGGCAGTACCCACCAAACAAAAGGTTCAGAGGCTTACAGACATTCCATTTAGCATGGGAACAGCTGTATCCCTCCCCAGGGAAATGATTCCTCTCAGCTGTAACACTGAGGGCCCTGCAGAACCTTCAGGTGGAGCCTCCCTGGCAGGAGTCAAGGGCATTCTGAGGCCTGGGTGGTCTCAATGCCCCTCTGGCTCTTGCCCACTCGTGCTGCTGTGCAGTGTGGGCATCATGGACCTGGGCAGGAAACTGGCTCCAGGAAGGTGCTGCCCTGCCCTCTGCTCCTCTGTTCCCCTTTCCAGGCACATCCTGTGGCCCTCAGATGCCTGAGGCACAGCAAGGCACTGACTCCTTCCTGCCCAGGCTTTACACACTTCATACCAGAGGTGGGATGTTCATTATTTTATTACTGGAGGAAGCAAATGAAGTGCACAGAGTTAAAGTAGCTTTGTTAAACAGATCTTACCAGTTTGAAGTGGTGTTTTGCTCTAATCCTGCCCACATTAATACAACTTCACTGAATTCTGCTCTACAGGACATCACAATATAGCTTAGTTCTGAAGAGAACTGTGCACTGGTAGTCTTAATGAATTCAGTGCAAAAAATGTTAAAAACTGTCAAAACACAGTTTTTGTAAGTGATTGCAGAATGGCCCTGAGGGTATTTTTTGAGCTAGCTTTTAATAGAGAACATATTTTGTGTTCATGAGATGCCCAGTCCTGCTCTGACTTAGCTGAGGAATAGTGAAAATAAAGCATGCATGGGATTGTGTTACTATTTTCAAATGTTTTGAGAAAATCCTAGAATTAACTGATTTCTTAATTTGCATTCTTTGATTTTACTTATTTTTGTAAAGAAAAACACAGCTGGTTTTTTGGGTTTATATCATGACCAGATTATTATGACCTGTAAGTACTTGGAGAGTAGAGAAAACCAGTGGGGGTTTCATTCTTGGACTTGTTGAAGGGAGTGCTGAGATGCCCTTCACTTGTGCTTTCCCCTCTGGGTGCTGCCTTCAGGGGAGTCCTTTCAATGCAGCACACACTTTCACTGCTCTCACACTGATCTTCTGGGTAATTTTAGGGAAATGATCCCAGAAGTACAGAATGCATGTTTCCCCTCCTGGCTTTGGTTGGTTTAGCTGGAACAAGCAAGGCTTCATTAGCACTTTGATCACTTTGTACAGAATTTGTCAGGCACTTAGTGCAGATAGAAACATTCAGTTGTGTGGCTTTTCAACAATATCTGATGGTGCTGCTTTTGGACACCACTGCTTTTGTAGGGTTTGCCTAAAACCCATTGCATTGAAAGAATCATACCAGTCAGGAATTGCAGCTCCTGTCCTGTTATTCCCATCTGATGAGCTGCTTCTTTTCTAAATCACTGTAATTTAATATGAGTAAGTGCACAGAGAGAGCATTTCCTAGTGAAGTACTACACTGGTACTAAAGCTTGTGATCCCAGGAATGCCATTCTACTGTTCTGCTTTAAATCTTTAGAATTCAAGCTTAAAAGTAAGATTTTGTGTGCTAAGTAATTATCTTATTTATTGCAGCTTCTTTGTAGGGGGATACCAGATATTCTCGATACTTTCTGTTAAACATTCAAAACTTTTTCTTCTCTTAATAGTCCAAAAGAATGATTTCTTTGGAAATGATTCTATATGTATGAAGCTCAGTCATCTGCAGTTCTTAATTCTGATTTCACTATGGATTTCCATTTTGCACAGCACAGAAAATGTCACTTAGTGGTTTAGTACAGAGAATCTTACAGCCCAAAGGATGTTACTTGTCAGGACACAGCCCTGTGAACACTTTTGTTCCTAACACCCATTTCTCACAACCCCACCCAGAGCTGAAGGCAGTCCTGTCCCCTGGTGTTACCTTGGGCAAAGTTCTGTTTCTCCTACACTGCTGGATGTACACAGGGGATGACAGAATTTCAACCACTGGTTGTTCAAAAAGCAAATATTTATATTTTAGTTCCTGAGGTTTTTCTAGGCAAATGCATGTGTGCTGCTCTGAATTTTTGGGGGATGAAAGTCAACTAAAAACAATTCATACAAAATTAATTTCAGCCTGTATTTTAACTGTACATGAAAGATATTTTTAGCATTCAAAACTGAGCTCCATATTAGCCACTGTAAAGAAAGTTATCCCAGCCCAAACAGCACATATTTCAGTGCTGTTGAAAAAGCTACTTGAAACTTAATACTTAGTATTAAAGTGTCTTTCTAACACAGAATCCAAGAAGTTTGAGGGTTGGAAGGGACCTCTGGAGGTCACCCAGTCCAAGCCCTGCCCAGGCAGGGCACCTGGAGCAGGTGACACAGGAGTGTGTCCAGGTAGGTTTGGAACATCCCAGAGAGGAGACTCCACAGCCTCCCTGGGCATCTGCTCCAGGGCTCTTCCCTCTCCAGGAAAACAAATTCTTCCTCATATTGAGATGAAATTTTTGGTTTAATTTATGGCCATTGCTCCTTGTCCTGCTGCTGGGCACCAGCCAAAAGAGTCTGGCACCATCCTATGACAGCCCTTGGAGCTATCTGTATAAAAGAACCACTAGAGACTAAGCACAGCAGCAGTGTGCTTTCCTAAATGAATTCAGAGCTGTGTGTGACACAGGCTCTGAGTGCTGGGAGCCCAGCTTCCAGCTGATCCAATATTCCTGAGCTTTCCACACAGCACTCCCACCTGCAGGATATCCCTGATCCTGCCTCTGCTGCTCACTGGAATCCTCCAAGCAGATTTTTTTTTTCCTGCCACTGAAATGGCAAAGAATGAGATTTTTTCCCTTAATTTTAGTGAGATGAACTGGCCTGCAGAAAAATTCTGTGAACTTCTGGTGCAGAATTAAGTGTGAGGAACGGGGGCAAGGGAAATGGCAGCCATAGCTGGACCTCTCTCTGCTGGTGGCAGTGAACAGTTACAATGCCCAAGGCTTCTTTGGGAAATTGTGGTGGTGGCCACAAAATACTTTGGTAACAAATGGAAGTAGATATAAAACCTGTAACACAGGTTAATGCCTCTACAAAACCAAGTGTTCACAGAGCTGTTTCCCTCTTTAAAGCTAAAGGAATGTTATCAAGCTTTCTAAACCTGTTTTCACCTGAAGTCAGGAGGAGGATTAGCTCAGACACAGCTTCAAAGGAATGCAGAGTTAACAGGAGTACACTTCAAGTATGGCATTTCTAAAGCTGGGTCTCCCAGTTCAGAAGAATTTACCTTATACTGGGAAGAATGTTCCAGGAATAGGTCTGTGAAGGGAAAAAAGAAAAGTAGGATGCCAGAAATCTGTCTGGCATTAAGAACAGCCAGAAGGAATCTGACTGATGAATGGATTTAAATTTCTAGAAGTTTGCCCACCCTTTATTAAGGTGACCATTCAGGTTTCCTTGTGAAAGGAACCATTAAGAATTTTAACTCCTGCTATTTACTGTCCCAAAGCAGTGATGTGGTCTGGATTTGTTTAGAACTGTTTTGACAAAGCTAATCATCTCCCTGACAACAGGATCAAGGCCACAGGTGAGAGGACAATCCCCCCAGGTAATTACAAATAAAGCACTACAGACTCAGGTGTGATGGCACAGCACTGCCTGGTCGGTTCTGTCAATGATGACATAAGGCTCCTGGGTGTCAGTCTCTTGGGAATTCGAGTTCACCAGCTTCCCTTCCCTGCCTCCAGCACAGTCACCTGCAGGCTGCAGCAGGCTTCTCCTGCCCTGCCTGCTGCTCCTGCCCCCGTGTGAGGGCCGCACCTCAATGCTTTGGGGAGGGATGTAGGTGAGGTTGGGGGGCTCTCTGATGTGTCTGAAGCACTCAGAAGCTGGGTGTGCCTTAGCAGGATCTGTGAGGAGTCTCTTGCTGTCAGAACCAGCAGTAAAATCCTCTGTGTGCCCAGCAGTACAGCACAGACCTGAAGGTGGCAGCTCAGCATCAGTCAGGTATGTATGTTCTCTCTGGGAGTGATTAAATTCCCTGGTGTGCCTGTCACTTGTTCCTGCATAGGCCACTGCCTCAGGCTGGCCAGTTTCCTCTACTGGATATGTAAGTTCTTCCTGAGCATCCTTCATTTGTAGCTCTGTGAAGGCTAAAGACAGCTCACAAATGTCCTCTTCCCTGGTGATGCTGCAGTTTTGGGCAGAGGCAAAGTCCTTGTAGGGCAGAGACTTCAGCTCAGTGGGTTCATCACCAGGGGCTGGGTCTATGCAATTTATGGCATCATTAATTTCTGCTTCAATTGATCCTTCTGGGACTCCTGGAGTTTCAAACTCCAAGGTGGTTTTGCTGTCACAGGAGCTGTCAACAAACATGGCAAAGGCTGGGGGGCCGCTGGCTCCTGGGGACAGAGGTGCAGGCCCTGGCGCTCGTGCAGCCAACTCTGCAGCCCCTGCCAAGGCACACCCCTCACTCAGCCCAGCTCCAGGCTCCTTCTCCAAAGCCTTTGGAGAGAGATTCTCACTGAAGATCGGTGTTTGTCCTATGACAATGTCACTGTATTGGATCAGGAAGTCCTCACTGTCTGAGCACTTGCCCAGGAGATGCATGCTGTTGATGCCTTGCCTTTGGTGCTCCTGGAGGCTGCCAGGGGATGCAGCAGCTGCTGACTGAGCCACCTTCCCTTTGATTCTCAGATTCCCAGCAGCTTCAAAGGATGCAGCACAGGTAGCTGAACACTTCTGCTGGGGAGCAAGGCACAAAGGTGTCTCACTGTTCCCTTCATTTTCCAGACTTTCAGTGTCTCCTCTCTGGGGTGTCTGATCTTCCTCATCCTCCTCTCCTTGATGCCGATGTGTTTGTGTTCCCTGCTGCGGGCTCTTCTCCAAATTGCCATGTTTTTCTCCATTTGTCATCTCAAGGATGGCCTCACACTCAATTCTTGCCAGGAATATCTCAAATGCAGTCTGCTTCGTTTCCTCATTGTTTCTCTTTTTGACAAGTGAAAACTCTGTCGCTGTAGTTGCAACATAACCTATTTTCTCCAGGACTGCTTTCACAATGTCCTCTGGAAGCACTGGCTGGATGTAGTAGACAAAACTCCCGGTGAAGGTCTGGAACAGAATGCAGCATGGAAAAGCTGATGAACACTGGGGAATGGGTGCAGGGAAATGTGAAACAATTGATTTCCTAAAGCTCAAAACCACTTCAAAACTTGCTTACAGCTTTCATCCAACTGTGTTCTAGAAGTCTGAGTTCTGAATTGCAGTGAGTGAGGCTTTTCTAACAGCACTGTTCTGGCAGCCTCTCGAGCACTGGAGCTTTGCTACAGAACATTGGTTCCAGTCAAGTTGTGCCAGTTTAAACCTGCTGGGGTCTTGGCTAAGAGTACTAGTGTTCAAAAACTAAGAGAGTAAGGAAATCATTTTTCTCTAGTCAAACTAGAGAAACTCAGAAATAAACCTTATGTGTTTTACTGAACCTCAGCTTTTTAAACAAACAGAGGTTCACAGAATGAATCACTGAGGTCTTTTCCTAAAGAAACAGACACAATGCACTCACTCTGAATCACATTTCTGAATTGGTGACAAGTCTTTCATACATTCTTTTTCTATGGTTCAGACTCCTGCTGTGAACTTTCCTACCCTTGAATTAAACTGCCATTTTTTTAAAGCACCTTTCTAAAGAGAGACTATTCTAACAAAAATATTGTCCAAACATCTGTCTTTGCACAAGCTGTCTGCAAAACTCCAATAAAATGCTGCTGCTGTGCAACAGCTTAAAAAACTGTTCAATGTTTGCTTGGTTTTAGAGCTACTGCAGGCACAAGGCCTAGTTTGTAAGCTGTAAGGGGTTTTTGGATTAGTCTGACATCCTGTGATAGGAGAGACTATCTGAGCTGGGCATGACCAACTCCTGGCAAGTCAGAACAGAACAGAGGTCGGAATGCAAAGTCAGGATTTCCAGGAGTGGGGTACCTTGTTTCCGGGCTGCCCAGCTTGGGCCAAACCAAGCCAGACCCCTGAGCATCAGTGTCACAAGCACAAGGTTCTGGAGGAAAAAACTAACCCCCAGAATGGCCAGAATGAGTATAATTCTCAGATAAATCTGTCAACAGTCTCACTTCTCACCTTCTGTTCCTTCTGAATACGCAAACCTTCTGGAAGGGGAGTAGCTGCAGACACTGCAGGAACATCAGAAATACTATTCCATGTATTTCAGTAGCTTTTAATCCAATCTGTATGTGCACAAGGTACTGGTTGTTCTCCAACTTGTGCCTTGCAGTAGAATTATTTCAGGCCTGCAGCAGGCTATCTTACACTTCAGGTTACCCACAGTGGTCTTCAAAATTTAATTTTAATACAGCCTAGGATTCTTGTGTTAGGAAAAGCAGAACCCACTACATGTAGACCTGACTATCTTATGCTTTGCCCTATTTTAGAGAGATAAATGAGAACAGGAATTTACAACTGTTTAATCCACAGGTGAGACCTAAGTGCAGGAAGAAGCAAAGAAATGGCTTTTCCTCACCAGCACCTGTTGCCAAAACAAGGACAGTAGGTTTGCATTTGGGTGTTTGGTAAGTCTGTTTAAATTTGGGACATGTGAAGATGGCTGTGTCTTCTGGACAATGCAATGTGTGCACTGGGGAAGTGGGGTAACAGTGACCACCCTGCTGAAAAAACAACAGCATTTCCTCTTTCCAAGGGACTGTCCCTGCCCACTCCACCAGCTGCAGGCACTGAGCTGGGATCAGGGACCAGAGAGGCACTGGCCCACCTGGCCCTTGGCACCAAGCTGCTGGAGATGACCACTGCTAAAAACATCGCTGCTTATAGGTAGTTTTGGTCAGAGCTTAGTGTGATGAAAGGCAAAGCCTTTCAGAGTAGCTTTTACCGTCTCTGCTGTCTCACCACAACGAGGGGCTCCATTCCCAAACCCCGGAGCTGCTCGGCACTCCCGGCCTCAGCGAGGACAAGGCCTGTGAAGGCCACTGAACACCTCTGAGCAGCCCTGCACCGTGCTGGGCACCCCGGCCCGAGCAGGATGCGCCCCGGCCCCGCTCCCAGCGCTCTGCCCCGAGCAGGATGCGCCCCTGGACCCACTCCCTGCCCCGAGAAAGATGCGCCCTTGGTCTCACTTCACCTCCTGGTGCCGCTGCCAAGCCCCGGCCGGGGGAAGCGACCTCGTAGCCCTGAGGCAGGTGACAGTGCCGTACCTTGAGGGAGCGGAGCTCCCGGCGCCAGGGGCACAGTAGGAGGTTGACGCAGAGCAGTTCCAGCAGCTCCAGCGCCTTGAGCAGGTCGCGCAGGGCGCNTGCAGGCCGCGAGCTGTCCCTGCGCCGCGCGGGCCGCCAGGTGCGACACGTACTCCTTCAGCAGCGCCGGCTCCGCCATGGCGCCCGTCCCGCCCCGCGGGCCCGCCCCCAGCCGCCATTGGCCAGCAGCGCCCGCGCGCGGGGCAGCCATTGGTGCTCCAGCCTGTCAGTCAAGGTGGGAGGTGGAGCCACGCGAACCGAAAGTGAAAGGCAGGAGGGCGGGGAGGGCTTGGGCTGCGCGCTGGGCTGGGCCGGGCCCGGTTCGGCTCAACTCGGCTCAGCTTGGCTGGGCTCAGCTCAGCTCGTCCCGTCCCGTCGCGACAGGGGCGCTGATGAGTGCGTGGGGATGTCTCGGGGTGTCCTCGGGCTCCCCGGTAAGCAGCGCCAGTTTCACACTGCAGGGCGGTGTTCCTGGACTTCAGCCTGGTTTGCACAAGGCAGGGAGCTGCTGGTAACCCGCCTAAAGCTCCCTGATAATCGCAAGTTTACACTATGTGTACTTTTTAACTGAGGCATCAGCATTCATTGGTCACAAACGGTGTAACTTTTGCGTGGGTTGGTACTCAGACCCCTCTTTGCTGGTCTCATGCTGATCGGCCCTCGGGCGTGGTTGTCCCTGCCCTGGGCTCCGGCTCCGTTCATTCGCAGCGGTCGCTGAGTTGGTCGCGATCTTGCACTGCTGGAATTCTGTTTCCCCCAGGTGCTGCTCAGTTCACATGACTCCTGCTGGCTCCTGGCCAAGCAGCCCATTCCTTTTGGGGCTGTCTTCCCTTTCCTTAAAAAGCTCAGCCAAGCACGCAGCATTTACACTGCAGCTGCTGCCTGCCCTGCTGGAGGCTCCCGAGGCAAGGCGTGATCCCTGGGCCTGTGCTGCTGCTCCTCCTGGAAGCTGCCTCTGGGTCCCTGGGCTGGGGCTGGGCAGCTGGAAGAGGTTTGTGCCCTGCAGTGGGGTTACATGGAGGTTGGATCCAAAACACACCTGTGATCCAGGTGCTTTTCTAGTCTTGAGTTTTGGAATCTGAATTTTCAAGTCACCAACTGTGGCCACCGTGATGTTGTGCACCTGTGTGACTTCAAAAATTGATAAAATTCTCTCATGTGATGATTATTTTAATTCACCGAAGTCTGTGGTCATGATTTCATGTAGAAATTATTTTTGTAGTCTAAGGAGGGGAATAATTTGTCAGACTGTACCAAGACTACTTGAATCAGTTGGATGTAGTTTCCATTCAGGAAATATATCTTTACTTATCACACCCTTTACTTATCTTTATTTATCACACCCTTGCTGTGCTAATAAATGATCTGTTTGACTATTTCTGGGATGATTGGCCTGTTATCTCTTGGCTTTTCATCTTTTCCCTTGGGCATATGTTACCCTTTTCAGTATCTTGACTTTAGTAATTTAACTCTGCCCATTTTAAGCTTGGATACTGACTTGTCCCCCAGAGCTGGAGGGACCTGACTGCTCCAGTGGCTTTTGACAAAGGTAAAATCCAAGTGCAAGTGACTGAAGCACAGTGTTGCTTCCTCAGCAGTTGCTCAGTCATGGGTAGTCCCAGAGATGTAAAATAAAAAGCACAGAAGCAAACCCCAATAGTCATGTATTCTTTACTAAAAGTTCTGTATAAGATCAGTATACTAAAAATTGAAGCAGAGGAGATGACTACAGAAATACAGGGTTGTTATCATGTACCAAGAATCAACATGTCCAGTTTTCTTTCTGATTTTACTCACGTAATAAACCAAAGACCTGTGTTAAGCCTGGGTTTTAGCAGTGGTTTTAGAATTATGCAAGGGTTTAGGATAGTATCTGACAGCAGGAGATGAATTTCTCGAGAGCAACATCACTCTGCCAATTTGCTGAGCTTTATCCAAGATCTGCAATATTTTCAAGAAATGAAAGCTTATTCTTATTGCATCATTACAAGGAAGTTCAGCACTTGCAGTAGTAGCACTGCAAACTGTTGGAGAAGCTTCAGAGCTGCAAACTTCTCTCTGTAGTGTTTTACAGCTATTTTTTTTTCTTTCTAGTGCTGTCTGTTTGGATTTATAAGCTTCCCTTCCCACTCCCCCAGCTTTGTTAGATATCATTCAGTTAAAAAGATTAACAAGAACAAAAAATGCTAAACCGCTCCTGCAAATGATGATGGTAAGATATCACAGAAGGCAGCACACTCTGCCTTCAATTCACAGTCTATTTTTTAATTATATCTGTTTGTAATGGATCACATAACCCAGGTATTCAGTGGTAACAGAAAAATGCTGCAGTGTGGATATGAGTATTTTGGTTGGCTCCCATATAAGTGTGGCAGAGCAGCTGGGATTATTTGGATTATTCTGTGGTAATAGGATGACAGGATTTTATGGAGTGGTCCATGCCACAAGATGGAGCAGGCAGACATGTGTGAGAAATGCTGCCAAACCCAGAGCCCAGTGCCAGGGACACTTCACTGTTAATGAAGGAAGAAAGAAAGACTTGGATTCGTTTTTTTCAATTTTACCAATGCACTGCTAACATGATGTGATATATAAATCTCCCATTCTCATCAGAAATCTACTTAAGGTCAGTTTGTTTTGTAAACCACAGACAAAGAGTTGGTGGAAGGGCAGGAAATCCCTGTTAAAAAGGTTAAATCCAGACCAAAGGGCTTCCCATCGTGCAGAGAAACTGAGCATCAGTAACAGAGTAGGGTTTTGTCTGCCATGTGAGAAAAGCACTCTGTGCCTGTCTGCAGAAGAGCCTTCAGCTTGGTCATGTAACTTGGAAGAGCCTTGCAGGTGGAAAAAAGTCACACTTCCCTTCTAATCTGGGTTCATTTCCCAGTTTCCCCCAGCCCTCCCCAGCAGCAGCCCAAAGGAAGCAGATCCCAGAGCCTTGCTCTGTTCCAGGCAGCTCTGCAGGAGCTGCAGGCAGACCCAGCCCTGAAAGCAAATCCCATTCTGCACAAACCACCCTGTGCCTCCCCTCTCGTCTGATTCTCCTGCCAGTAAATCTGATTCAGGAAGTTCTGTGCTTCTCTGGCCCCTCAGAGGTGGGGTAGAGTTTTGTTTCTCTCATTGCACAGTACTTTGCATACCACAAAACTGTTGAAATTAATAATACTTCATGGAAGGAGCAGTTCTCTCTGTTAAAAACACAAATGTGAAATGGGGCCTACCTTCTAGCAATGCCTGCCAGCAGTTCTGCAATGCAAAAGGGTGCATTTTGTTCTTCTGGGTATAGTATACTGAGAATATTGAAAATCTTCCTGAACTGAAAGATAATTGTCTCATTTTAGCAAAATACACATTTACTGTCATCTACTTAGCAAAATATGCATGCTTACCTTATATCTCATTCTATGCATATGACTCAGTAATGGTATAATTTATATAGCACTAAGAACCACATAATTACTTCCCATCTAAGTATTAATTATAATTGTGTCAGTCTTTGGAGTGTTGAATGATGATTATAGTTGAAAATTATTCAGTATTTACAGAAAATCGAAATGCAGTTTTAATAATTTGGATGCTGCTTCCTTTTAAATACCATTATATATTCACTATACTCAGCTTTACATATCCTTTAGTGGGGACAGAAAATTAAGTCCGTTTTCTCAGTGTAAAAAAATTATTTTTTTTTTGTATTTTAGTGAAAATGTCTCTAAGAAATTTCCTGGAGATGAGCCTGTGATATCTCTGCTCCCCTGCCACATCTCCTTGGCTCCTGCCCCTGGTTCCAGGCTTGTGAATGCCCCAAGGAATGGCTGGAGCTCCATCCCTGCTGTTGATGTGCTGGCAGTCAGTTCTGCTTCCTGCTAGCACCCAGACTCACCCAGGGGCTTTCCATTAGACACAGAACTTAAAAATTACTTTAAAATGTAAAGTGTGGACGAAGAACTCAACTTTCCTGCAGCAACATGTTTCAAAACAACATAGAAAAGTTTTCCAAGGGAAAGTCCCAAGGAAAGCACAGGGTTGAGCTCTCCTTGCTCTGTTGTGGATTGTGTGTTCTCAGCCAGACACACAGAAGCTTTCAGATGAGCAATGGGACTTCCCAGGCAGAAGTGAACAACAGGATCTGAACTCCTTCGCCGCCTGCTGTTGGATTTCAGGGCTGGCCTATAGTCTGAATCCTGCAACTTTTTTTTTTATTTTGCTAGCTGTGAAAAGGAATTGGGGGAAGCAAATGTTCCTGTCCTACACAAGGCTCTTCCCCAGCGCGGGGTGAACTCACAGAAGCTCAGGGGATGTGTTGTCTTTTAAACGCATCTCCAGCCCTGGGAGCTGTGCCCAGCGGTGCCTGGGGCTTGGCCAGCGGCTCCCGGGGAAGGAGGAGCAAGGGGTGCCCAGGAGTGCCGGGGTCCGCGGAGCCAGTGCCCGTTCCGGGAGCCGCTCGGTGCCACACTCGGGCTCCCCTGGTGCAGGGGAGGCTCCGTGGGAGCAGCGAGGGCAGCCCAGGCCGTCCTGGGGACAAGGGGCTGCTGTGCCCTGACCCTGCTGTGCCTGAGCTGAACTCCCAGCCCAGCTGCCACTGCCCTGGCACACCGGCTGGGAGCCCTCGGACTCCCATCCCAATGTCCTGGCCTCACTCGCTGGGTTCCTTTTCCTGGTCCCTTCTCTCAAAGCTGGGAACGCTCCGAGGCTCCTGAGGTTCGGAGCTGCGTTTCTGCTCCTGCCCAGCGTCTCTCGTTCGCATCACAAGCAGTTCTAGAGGCCACTGTGGCCACACGGTAACATCCAGCCTCCTTACGGAAAAAGAGACTGGTGAAATGCAGCCGTGGGTGGGAATTGGCCGGAAGCATCCTCTGGGATCGCCGTGCCCTCCCCTTGGCTACAGCAAGGCCCGTGCAGGACACGCAGCTCCGGACTGCACAGCTGCACTTCAGGGCCCCGCTGCCACCTCTCCACTACTTGGTCATGGTTTCCTTTGAGCAGGAGGCTTTGCAATGGCCTGGAAAGCCTGGTACCAAAGGAATAATGTGAATATTAATATTATTCTTTTTTTTTTCTTTTGTTTCTACATGGTAGTGATAATATTTTTTAGGCAGTGCTTTGCCTACTGAAACACATAGTTAGACAAAGAGTCATTTAAAAACGCTTTGTTTTCAATACACTGAATGAGATGTACTAGTGACACCTACAATGACAACATAATGCTCTTCTTTTTCCTTCTTTTCTAAAACATGCTAAGTGTCATAAAATCAACAAGTAGGCTTGACTGGATAACATTCATCTTCATTATGAGTGGCTGATTTCAATGTGTTTTGCACTGCTTCAAAAAGGTCAGATGCACTGCTTGTCTGCTGTTCTTTTATGCTGTGTGATGCCATGGAACGCTTTGAAGCACAAACAGGGAAATTTAGGTAAACTTGCAAAATTCATTGTAAAAAAATCCTGTTGTATCCCTGTTTAAAGATATAAAATTGCTAAAACTTCCAGAGGTTTTATTCTTCCATTGGGGTATGAGTTCTTCAGAAGAATTGAAGGAAAGAGCCACTTTCCTTGGCATGATTTGGGGTCTGATGGCCAGTGGGAGAATGTTCCATGTTTCTGTTGGAGCAGGCTGTGCTCACACACCACTGTCCCGGACGGGGGAGCAGCCTCCGCACTGGGAGATCACCGAGATGGCCAAGCTGGGCTGCTGCAAGTCCTGCAGCCTCACTGCAGAATGTGCAGCCTGTCGTGCAGTCCCAGATGCTGCTTCCTCTTCCTGGCTGATACAGATATTTATAGGTATTTCATTTCTTTGGCAAGGGTCCATAACAGAATATGGGGGGGGATCGTCTGTGGGAATATATATTTGTGTTGCTCCTGGCCCCACACATTCGTCGTAGCTGAAAGAAAAAAAAATCATTAGATTCCTGGGAAAAATTCTGCAGTACATTATTTTAGCAGAACAGAGGCAAGTAAACTGAGAGGAAAATGAGTGGTGTTTTGTTCCTCAGCCCACATCCTTGCTGACCCTGCCATGTCAGACGCTGAAGAATATAGCACTTAAGAACACCCAGAGATAATCCCTGAGGTGCACAGTCACCGTGAGTGCAGTGCAGCCAGGGTCATTCCTGCTCTCACCTGCCTGTAAGAGCCAGGTTAGAAAAATCTGGGGGAAAGGAGGTGGTGTTACTGTTTCAGTTGTGAAATGAGGTGTGGAGAGCTGGCGATGGAGTCTCTAACAGCTGTTCCTCTGTGCTGTCCTGACTGCAGGTCTCTGGAGCTCAGCCAGCCCTGCCTGGGTGGGCAGTCTGGGTGGAAGGGACAGCAGGATTCCTTGCTGAGCTGCAGAGCTGTGCTAGGTAACCTGGGCTGGCTTGTGCTGCTCACTCTGGGACTGGGCACAGAGCCTGTCATGTTCCTCCCAAAGAGCAGCAGGGCAGGGCAGGTGGACAGGTGTGGTTTCCATGGGCAGCCAGCTCGGGTGCAGCCAGGCTTTGTGGTTCTGTTTGTGCCACCAGGCTGGTGCCAGGGAAACTGTGCCCACCTCTGCCCTGTGCTCCCTGGTTAGAGGCAAAAGTTATATAGAGTCACAACATCATCATCATCTTGAATGTCAGACCTGCTTTGTGGCTGCTGTTTAACCATTCCAGGATCATTTTAAATCCAATCCTGAAGAAGGGAATGTTTCCTGTTGGAAAAAATAAGCAACCTTTTCCTTACTGAGTTAACTTGAAAAACATTTCTGCTGGAGCCAGACAAATTAAGAACCTATTTCCTCAGCCACACTAACTGCAGAGCAATTAACATCTGGGATATTTCCTGAAAATTGAGATATTGGGCATGTATCTTCTCAGCAGACTGCAGGCACACACTGTGCCCCTGTACCTGTGTTACTGCCAGGCTAAACCAAGCTCCCAAACCCCAGTCTGGATGATGGAAATGGTTCTTAGGGGGAAGGGAGAGGTAAGAAAGTGAAATCAGTGCTACACAATTAAACTCTACACAACTAAACTCAAATATCCATGGGTGGTTTTGTTTTGTTTTTTAACTTCCATTTCTTCTTCCTTTTATACTCATCAAGACAATAGCTTTATATTCAGACTAGAAAATTTTGATTTTGCCATCAGAAAATAATATTTAAGAACCCAAGTCTGTTCTGAAAATCCTGTATAGGGCTGCTAGATATTTCAGAAAAGTCCCAGCATGTTAGGAAGTAGAATTGTTTTTTTTTTACAGCATGTGGAAAACTGTCACTCCAGCCTCTACTGAGTGCACTGAAGCTTTCAAACATACATGGTCTTTGAAAAGTTCTTACACCTCAGTCAGAGATTGAGGACCTGATGTCCTCATCTCTCCTTGAGCTCTGTGGAGGTAAAGGAACAGCCACTTGCAGGATTCCTATGAGCTGCATCTCTACTTAATTTATATTTTGCTGACCCAAAGTCCAGTGAATTTATTTCAGATCTCTCCTCAGGTTTTGACTGACTCAGAGAGCACTTACTGGGTCTGTTAGCAGAGGGGAAAAGTTTCCATTCACACAAGCCCACAGCAATGTGAGTGTCAAGGTGGACAATTTGGAATCCTTCTGCCAAGACACCAAAGGGAAGAAGCTTCTCTGTCACCTGCTTCTGGGAAATCTGCCACTGACCTAAAGGAAAGATGGGAATAATGGGAACTGCTTCTTGCTGCTGTTACCTGATCATCTGCAGATGATTCCTCTGCCTTGGGTTTAATTTAATGCCTTTCCTGGACCACAGCTCAGCTTTGTAAAACTGAACTGCTGGCTGGGATAAACAGGGAAATGATCCCTTGGGAAGGAGACTTCTAAGGGTCAAGTAAACAGTTGTGAATATGGTATTGAAGAGTTAACATTTTAGTGTTTACTTCCAAATATCAATATATTTGTGTTAGGGTATTTTATCCTTCATATATATGATGGATAAAAATAACTATCTCTTTTTCTCCAAGAGCAAGTGGTGTTCTTCCCCCTCATTTTTGTCAATGAAGATCACATTTTAAAAATTGAGTAAGATAGTAAAAAACACATGTCAGACTTTCAGTTAAACAGGTTTTTTGGCAGCTTCACAGATGCCTACAGATTGTTGTGGCCATGGAGAGAATTACAAATAATTCAAACAGTGGGTTTTTTTTTAAATAACTTTTTGTATTTCGTTATCAGTTTATGATCTTGATGTTAATTTCCTGTGTTCTTTTCTATGCATGGGATCTTTGCTTGTAGAGCTGACATTGCAAACAGCTCCTGCTCTGTTTCTGCAGATAAGCTTCCTAGCACTCTCTGGTGAGGGCAGAATGGACATGAATTAAGGTGATAAAAGAGACTTCAGCTTTATTTTTTCCTTCATTTTCAAGTGTTTTGCGAGGTTTTAAAAATGTTTTGTATTGAGGAAGGTTGTTTTTCCTTGTTTGTTTGTTTGTTTTGAGGTGTGATTTTTTCCCCCTCTGTTTAACAGCTTTAGTACTTTGGTTGTGCTTTCTGAGTGCTGTTATAGGGGCATTCCTCTAGGATAAATAATGCATTATCAACTGTATAAGCATTAATTGTATTTTTCAGTCTCTCCCTCAAGGAGACTTTAATATGTAAACTTATACAACTGTACAAGATCTTTTTTATTAGAGAATCTAAGCAAGTATTTTTAGAAATAATACCCAGTTGGACAGGCACCCTCTGTCCATGTGTGGTGGTGGTTGGAAAACCATTCCTCAAAGACTGAAGGATTACTTAGAAAAAATTGCAATAGCAATAATTTCTTGCAGGTGATTAGCAAGTATTGATGTGAGTGATGCTGGACTAAAACCTTACTGTCATTCTAAAATAAAACCAAGCCCTGATCCCCAGTCTGGAGCTAAATAGGCAAAAAGATTTGGGGGTGGTGGCAGGGGCGGGGTTGGGAGGTTTGTTTTGGTTTAGTTTTTTATTTATTTTATGTGTGAGTTTTTTCTGGGCCAGGTGTCTCCTGGTTTGGCTGCCTCGGTCAGAAGCTCCCAGTTTAGTTGTGGGGCACCAGGAACACCAGGGAAGAGGAAAAGGGGGAGAGAGAGGAAGCAGGGAGGTCCTGAGACTGCAGCTCACAGGCAGAAATCATCAAACTGCAACCTCAGGAACTGCTAAGGGAGTGATACTCTCAAAGAGGTGAGTAATGTGTGTGTGTACATATATGTGTGTGTATAGGTATATTTATATGTTTGTATGTATATATTCACATATACATATGTTTTGCAACTGACATTACAGAACCATGAAGTGGAAAAACAAAAACACGTGTTCATCTTTTACAAAACTCAACACAATAGTTATATTTTATCTGTCAGATTCACTTTGTGAAGATATTGGACATATAAGAAGTAGCTCAGGCTTGAAGTTCACTACGGCAGTCACAGGAAAATCCTTTTAGACTGGAAAGCAAATGCTTTTGGAAAATGTTATGTTACCATAACATAAATAAATAATGGAGCACAGGAACTCGTTACACTGTGTGGACAGGATTTTCTGAGCCTGAGAGAGTTTTCAGCCTGGCAGTGGCTGATCTATCAAGGGAAAGTCTTTTGGGAACTTCTCTTTCAAGGACTGTGTTTTGTAAAGAGGTTTTGGTTCTCAAAACAATGTTACACAGCTGTTCTGAATGTGTTTTTCTCTTGTTCCACCAATGGCACCAGAGAGGTGGTTCTTTTGGCTAATCATGTTGACTTGTATCAGAACACTTTATAAAAAGGGTAAAACCCCCCAAAATAAAAACTTTTCCTGCCTCATTGAGATCAAACTTCGCTGTTGTGATTTGAATCCACTCTTCTATTTTGTGTTCACTAGCAACACACTGCATCTTGTGGATTCCAGCCCTGAAACAAATCCTTGGCTGCAGTTCTTGTAGAGAATCCACTTTAATCCACTGCTTTCTAAAACTTGTATTATTTGGAGATTCAGTATCAGCAGGCAGTGATGAGAGGGAAGGGGTTACTGACCATGAAATGTGCTGCTGTGCATGGGTTTGGGCCTTGTTTTTTATTATAATACCTTTTATAATCCCCTTTTTTAAGGGATAATTTCCCTGGGAAAAGCACGGAAGGCTGATGTCTGTGAGCATCCTACTGCAGGTAAATGTGATTTGCAGAGAGGGGAATGGTGCTCCAAAATGACCTTGTTGACTCAGAGTGTGGCAGGAGGAGCAATAACTTTGTGAATTTGTTTGGTCTCATTGCAGTAAGTATTAGGATGGGTTTGTTGCCAGGGAAACCCCAAAGAGCTTCTTTAACTGGCTGACATTTATAAATTAGGAGCCCCTCTCTGGGGCAGGAAGAAGGTTCTGCTGACAGAACTTTTTAAGATGCAAACAACAGCAAGTGAAAAAAGGCAGAGCTGGGAATGAATACTTTGTGCAATAGATGTCTCCTAATTCACTTAGTTCATTTGTTGTATCTTCTGACTGCTAAAATTGCTCCTGTTGCAGTTTCCATTTTGCTGGTGACCTGCTGTGTTCTTTTGATAATGGCAAACAGAACCCCTGAATCTGGAACATCCATTTGCTGACGGGTTGGAGCTGTGATGAAACAGCACAAAGGATGTTTAGATGATGTTGTTACATAACAGAAAAGCTGAAATTAGAACAATTGTTCTTTAACTCTCTACAAGAAGGTTCAGATAAAAAAATAATGATGTGTTTGGTGCACATGTAGGCAGCTGAGCTGATGATGCTGAACTTTGCCTTCTGTGATGGCACAATTTGCTCACAGCCAGGTTTGTAGGAGAGCAGCCTGGAAATCTGTCCATGTTTCCTTTGAGGTATGTTTTCCTAGAATACATATTTTATTTGGTGATTTATTATTACCATGAGGAAATGTATCAGTTTTGACAGAACTTCTCCTCTAGTGACATATGTCATGAGCCAGGATATTTTCCTAGGTTTATTTTTGAGCCTTACACTTTCAGTTTGATATTCTAATGATATACTTATTTATATAAATCTTTATTTTAATGTTTTCAAATAATAAAAATGGTAGTCCAAGACGTTCAAGAAAACATCTAGGGCTTAAGTAACTTAATCATTGAAGAGACAGGAAAGGTGGAATTTAGGATTTTTCTGTCTTTTTTTCTGTTCACCGTTATTTCTGGAATTTCCAGTTCCTCAGAACTACAATAGCACTATTTGTGTTAATGAGCACTAAAAGGCTGCATGTTTGTTCTGCACTCTGTGTCAAGATAATCTTGAGGAAGTTATGACTTTGATGGATAAATATTCCAGAGGAAAAATGAAATACAGTGTAAACTGTTTTCATGAGAACATATATCACATAACATTTGAAACCAATATAATGCAGTTTCATTGTAATTGTGCAGCCTTAAATGACTGAAATAAATGTTTTAAATAAAACAAGTCATTCTAGGATGAAGATCTCATATGATATAATTCAACCTGGCATTAATTTTATATATAGTAAGAACTACTTGGTCATCAGCAGTGCTTGGTCTCTGGACTTCTGTAACCATTACACAGTAAAGGATACTGGACACTGGTTGAGTGATAAGAATCATTTAAGATAAATAAAAATTTGTAGCTTCCCAAGCCTTGGAGTTAATCCAAAACCAGGATTCTAAACACCACCACTAATTCTTGCATGTCACCAGAACCTGCTGATGTTTGAGAGTTTTCCATTTGACAAGATCATATTCCTAGACAGGGCTTTAATTATTCCAGGAATGAATTCTGAGCAGGTAAATGAAATAGTGGCTGCAATATGCAACAGAAAGTCTGGCAATGGGGAAATCAGAGAAAAATACTCTTTGTTTTTTAAATACAGTCATCAAAGAGAGGAATAGAAATGTCACAGAAAGAAACTCTCATAAAATAGCTGTAAACAAAGTTAAGCTTGAAATAAGAAATTTTCCAGAATAATTAGGAATTTACTTGGTTTTATCTCTAATACTGATGAGGAATAGGACTGGGATGTGAAGGGATGGGCTCTAGAGTATTTGAAATTTGGAGTTAAAGGAATTGAGAGTTTTAGCTCATGCCATGATATCTAATGGACTTATAAACCTGTCACATTTTTTACCTTACTAACTGAAAATCTCAGTGGGGATATTGAAGTAAGAGCTGAACTTAACCCCAAATATCCATCTCATGCTTTGCCAGCTGTCACTGTAATGTGGCAAAAGCTCCTCACCTGGCTTGCTCTCAGGAAAACAGGCCTTGGCAAGGGAATACAGCACAATATAGCAAGATTTTATGTCAGTTCCCTGCAAGCCTAATTCTGCCTTTCAAGAAAATCCAGTAGGCTGGCTTGGCTACCTTGCATCTTCAGAAGTGGGGAATGGAAAAGAATATCTTAAAAAAGAAAGTCCCTTAAGTAGTCTTTTAAAAATATCTATTTAAAGGGAAATTAGTGTCTGACTTTAAGACAGGAGCATTTCCTTTTGCCATTTAAAAGTAATTTAAAAATTGATTTCCCCATTTAAACAATGTAGGCTGAACATGGCTGTTGAGAATACTGGGATTTATCAAGCCTAAACAAGATAATTTCCTCTAGAACAGATCCTTTGTAGATTAGGCAGGGTGACTAGCTGAGGAAGAGCAAGTTCACAAACCCTCACAGAATGTGGTTTAATATGAATACTGGGATAGAGGGGGCTGAATGTTTTTTATCTTTGTGTGCTCTGTGGGGAACATTCAGTGTGAAGTATGGAGAGGATTTCTGTGGCTTCCATTAAAACCATTCCTGAAGGTAAATCCCTGCATCCTCCTGAGCAATCATTCCTCAGGGATGTTCTGTGTTAGATACTCAAGAGTCTCAGATGCAAAAGGAAATCCTGCCTGAAGCTCTGTACACACCATTGATACCTGATCACTAAGGATGAAAAAGCACTTATGCAGTGGACACAAGGTGAGAAGTTGAAAAAATTCCTTTCCTGCTGTGAAATCTCATTGCTTGGATTTTATTTACTCTCCTAGAGAAAATGTAATAGTTTTTAATTTACTTTGGTTCAATTACTGATTGAATTATGGTAATTCAATCTATTTCAAACATGTGACCTCAACTTGTTTTTAACCAGTTTTCTTACTACATGTTTGTAGGAAGATAATTAGCAACGCTCACTAGAAGTGTGTGTTACAAAGAACTCAGCACAGTGAAATAGAGCTCATGATTTTGTCTATAAGGGTTTCATCCCCACAGTGCCAACAGCATGATTTTACTCACACCAGCATAGTGAATGTTGAACAAAATGGCAAATATTTGATTTATAGGCTTTCCAGTGTTTCCTTCCAAGGCATATAGAGCATGATGATAGGTAAGATGTGGCAGGGAGATGGTGCTTGTATTCTGTGCTGGTTGGGTGTGTTCAGTTTGCTCATTTGGAGGGATTAGAATTTATGGTTTAGAATTGTTGGGAGATCACTTGGACCATCTTTCTCAGACTGAATTTCTTAGAAACAAAGGCTTTGCCATGTCTGGTGACAGACTATGAAACATGAACTTCCAGCCCTGCTGCAAGTATCTGTACATATCAAAAATATGCTCTGAAATACAAACCCCTCATATTCTGAAGCTATTTGGTTCATACTCCCTGTATTTTGTTTTTATATTTCCCATCTACACCTCATGTAAAATCAATGTGATAGGTGCTAGCACAGATCTGAGATTCATTAAAAATCCATTACCTGTCCTAAATGGATGTTTATGGAAAGCAGCACTGTATGCTTTTTTTTTTTGGGCTGTCAAAACAAATTGACCAAATGGCTTCTCTGTAACTATCCTGCAACTATGGCAGGCTAATGACAAAATTCCATGCCTGGCATCTCTCTAAATCTAATGCAAGAAAGGGGTTAGTGGAAGTGTCTGTGGGGATAATCAGATTGAGTCTCAAATGAAACTTGTGATTTAGAGATCAGAGCAAATATTAATATCCTAAGGCATTTTTCATAGATTAATTTACCAATAACTTTTTTTTTAGAAATAGTTTTTTATATAAACAGTGTGACTGGACTTCCAGCTGGAGTGCTGGGAGTGGGCAGGCCTGAACAGGGAGCTACCCCTCAGCCACAGGCATGGGGACTGACTCTGTTTCATCAGCCTTCCCCTTAAATCCCTTCTCCACTCATTTTGTGTTTTAAAGCTCAGCTATAAAATCTAACTAAAACATTCTAGACTAACCACTTCTTGGCCAAATAAAGGTGGTGTGCTTTCTACTGAAACCCTTTCTGGAGTGTGGTCTGGCAGGAACGGTGTGAGGGGCACTGGGATGCAGGTGGCCTTGCAGGCTCTGCCAGCACCATGTGGATAAAGCAAATTACCCTGGCAGCACCCACTGCTCTTAACTCACCAAACACCCTCACCTCAAAGATTTTTCAGAGTTATTTACCAGTGTAGTTGCTTTCCTTGCTGCTCTTCATTTCTGTTCTGCTGATGCCACAGCTGCATTATTAGCTTTTGGCTATGCTAGTTTAGCTTTAAATTACATCTTGTGTTCCAGGAATTAGCAGGAGGAATTACATTCATTTAGGCAGTGCTAGGTTTCAGTAAACTTACTCTTCAAAATACTATCATATGCAATGAGATTGATCCCAGGGAGTTAGTATTTTTAATGCACAAGGTCAGGCATTTCTGGTTTCTGCTTCCAGGCCATATCTGACAGTCAGCTTTCAAATAATATCCATGCTCTACTAATTAAAAATAGACACTGCAGTGTTGTGCCGTGCAGGAGAATATAAGGGGAGATGTACAGGAATTTTTCAGGCTTTACATAATGCAGTAATTCAGACAGTGCCTCTCACCCAGTGCTTTTCTGAACAGTTACAATGGTCTGGAGAATGCATTAATAGCAAGTTTCAAATTCTCCATGTAGCTTTGCTTTCAGCCATCTGCTTTCCCTCAAGTTCCCCAACTTGTGTTGCTAAGATATAAAATTTACTAAGATTTTGATGATTTACCCAAGCTACTTTTTCTAAAATATTTAACTGCAGTAGCAGTGAGAAAACAGCCAAGCCATTAACAATAATCTTTGCTTTGGACCTGTGATGCAGGGCTGTAATTCCTGGGATGAGCAGTGTTTGCCAGTGTGTGCAGAGTGGATCCTGGGCCCTCAGGAACACAGTTCATTCAGCCCAGCAGGGAATCAGTGCCCAGGAGGCAGTGGCTGGACACCTTTATGTGTCCCAGAATGATTCTGAGAACAGGTAGGACACAAGATAATTAACCCTTGCCAGGCTTGTTACAGAGGCCACTGCAGAATTTGCAGCAAAATCTGTGCTATCTTGTATCTCCTTGAAACAGAAATCCATAGTGATGGAAAAGTCTTCTCTGTGCCTGTTTCACACTGGAAATGGAAGCATCCTTTGGTATAATCTTTGATGATCTGTCTGCTAAAGAAATATATCATCAGTTTGTTCTCAGGAATCTGGCCAGCTGCCCACTCAGAGTCTTGCTTGAGTGTCAGCTGGCTGCCTTTTATTAGTAAAGACTTGTGGGTGTGGGCCCAAAATCCAGTCCAAATTCCTAAGTGGATTTATATGAAGTTCTGCACATTTAGATGCCAGGCTCAGAGTAACTTTTCACATGTGAGCTTTCTGCTAAAATGTTTTAAACAGTCCCTGAAAGCCCATTTGTTTTATAGGATGACTTGGTAATAACAGGCTGTTTGTAGAACACGCACAGAACAAACAAAGCAAAGATCCATGTCTGGGGTGCTCGTAGTGCTGAGTTGCTCTGTATCACAGCCAGAAAAGGCCTGGTCTTATAGTGGTTTAATTCAAACCAGAGTCTGCTTAAAAGGAAATAAAAAAAACCCAAACCAAAAAGAAAGGGGGGGGGAATAACTGTTCAACCTTTGTTTGCTAAGACACAGCACTACAGAAAGCTTGAAGTGATGTTCTGCTTAAAATTATTTCTGTTGGTTCATTGGAGGGAGTTCCTGAATGGAACTGAATTTCTTAATTTCTGGGCCTCAGTGTGTCTGAGGCAGATGGAGGAGATGCCCATGGCCCAAAGTGCAGTTCCTGTGGATCACGAGGCTGTTCCTGCATTCTGTGAATGTGGGCACACGATTTAGGAGCTGCTGTATAATTTCTGGAATTTTGTTTTTCTGTTTTCTCTGATCTGAACACTTTCAAGGTCAGTAATAAATGTGACGTGGAAGTTCTTGGAAAAAGTATGTGTTTTTGACTTTGAAACTTTGACTTGTAAATGCATTTCTTTCAAAGCAAGATGATTTTAAGTAATTCTACTTGTGTGTTTCACTAGTATGTCATCACTGTGATAAATTTTAATGTGAACATCACTGACTGAGAATTCCTGTCCACATCTTTATTTAGTAAAAATGTATTCTGCTAAAGAAAAGTTACACTCAAGCTAAACAAAGTCTGTCTGTATTCACAGTTTGTGTGAGCTGAATTTTTGTAATGGGCTTTGCCAGTGCAGGACTGTAACCCTGAGAATCTCAGGCAAGTTCTTACCATGGAGGTGGGTCAGGATACATGATGTGCACCTGAGAAAGTATATCCAGATAGGAGTCAAAATCACAGGCTGGGAGGAACTCCTCGGTGCAGGTGGATCTCAGCTCTGCAGAGGAGCCGCCGTGAGAGAAACCATCTGGAGCTGCAAAACAAGAATGAATATTGGCTGCTCTTCCCCTCCGTGCTGGATTCTCTCTCACTCTTTATAACACTGCCATAAATCAGAAAACAAACCCTTTCTGGGGCAGAGGAGTTGTGGATATTTTGGAACAATCAGGTTTCACAGGATATTCGTATTTCTTTAGGAGTGAATGAACACCACCTGTAGATGAACTGTGGAATTTCAGGCTGTGGCACAGGGACTGCACCTTTAGTGCTGCCCTACAAAGCAAATGGGAGTTCCAGAACTTTTCTTGTGCCTCAAAGGCTGAAAAGGAGTGTGGGTTCTACCATGTGCAGCTTCAGATGTGTGTGGGGTAACTGAGATTCCCAGCAGTTGCATCTGTGGAAATTTTGTCTGTTCTGGGAGGGGTGTAAAAGGAGGGGCAGGTGTTTGATTGCTCAGAAAATGCTGTTCTCAATAAACACTGACAAAAATGGGAACAGCTGGAAACGGGCAAAGAAAAATCATCCTGTTACCTGCTTCTGAGATTTCTTAATGCTTCCATGCAAGAGCTTCCCAGCTCCACAAATATTAAGAGTTTTTCTCTATTTTCTGTGTTAGAGGATAATTAGTGTGTGCATGTGTCCATGTAACACGTGGCACAATTTAGTTTAGGATTATTCTTTTGAATATCTCCCAAAATATGCTTTTCTTTTCCATTTCTCTAGCACTGTTATTTCTAACCAGGAGTTTGAAAAATTTCCTTTCTCTTTATGCCTCGCTCTAGGCTTTTTCAAGGAGATGGAATTACCAGAGTAGTAGATGAAATGAAAGTGAAATGAAAGCTGAATGGTCACCATTTTATCATGCCAAAATATTGGGTCAAACAGTAATTCCAGTTTGGGTTTAACTACTTAATCTTCAATGTAGCTGCTGAAAATTAGGAAAATTGATATTACTGTAATAGTAGACACTAGTTTTCTGGATTTTGTGTTTATTTTCCCATGGGAAATTTGCCATGGGAGTTTGCATTTCAATTCCTTTGGACTATAAATTTTACTCTCAAAATATAGATGTTGTTCACTTATCTGGATAAATTTTTCTGGAAAAGCCAAAAGGAAATTATTCCTTCCTCCAAGAGGCCAAACTTATCTTAGGATATTTGTTTAGTTTAGATAGAAAAATTCCTGGTTCAAATAACTAAATGAAGTTCAACTGACTTCAGTGGATACTTAATTTATGTCAGTGAAAACAAGCTTTAAGCCAATGCATTTTTATATGATTAACTATTATTGGCTTTTCTATATAAATAAAAAACCCCTCAATGACATGCACAGAACTGCACCCATAACAAACTGCAGGTAGAGGAGTCTGCTCACAGAGGACATGGCTGTTGATGCTCCAGCATTTATCACTTGAATTTTTGCTGCCTGAAGAATTACACAGTGACTTTAAAATCTGTTTTTTTTCCTTAAACTGAAATAATCTTCTGTCATTTCCTTGACAAAGAAGCTTCTTGTTAGCAAAGCCCAAAAGGGCTGAAAACAGTCCTCTAAAATTAATTCCTTAATAGTCCCAAATTATCTTTAAGGTTTTTTGTCATGAATTGGTTCTGTATAATGGGTTTGATTTTGGTTAAGAGGGTAGGAATTGGCACCTTTTTGACTCTCTAACAATGACTGTTGTAATGACACCGAAGTCATCAGTGACATTGTTAATGATGGTGATAGTTTAATGACATTTGGGTGCCCTGTCCTGTTTCCAGGCAGATATTCACTTTTGCATACAGACAAACAGCATTTGCCCAGTGATTGTTGTCGTCTGGTGCACTCGGCTGAAAGAGAACAGCTCTGCCTTTCCAAGAACTATAAATTGCAGCAAATGCTGCACCAAGGCTATTGGGAAATATGAAAATGCATCAAGAGAATAAATCTTATCCCATACCAGGGGAAATAAGCTGTTTAGGAGCTGCTGCCAGCTCTGGCTGGGTTCTGTTACCCATTTTCCATGGGCTGTGCTGTGGAACCCAGTCCCAGCAGAGATGCCATGACACTGCCAAGCCGCCTGTGGCTGACTTAGGCCATTCTTTAGTGGCATTTCCCATCCCTCGCACGGCGTTCCCGGTGGTGCCAGCCGGGCACTCACTCCCGGCTCCCTTACCGTCCGCAGCCTCCCTGCCCAGACGCGGGTGGCCGAACCTGCTGTCCTTGCGCAGGCTGCCCACCACGATGGTGGCACAGGACAGGGACAGCACCAGCCCGATGACCACTCCTGCCACCAGCAGCGGGGACACCAGCAGGCTGCTGTCACCGCCGTGCTCTGCGGGGCTGGGGAAGGCGCTGGAGGTGCTGCTCTGGTTCGAGGCAAATGCTGTGCAGAGAGAGAGAGAGAGAGAGAGAGAGAGAGAGAGAAATGTGTCACGGGGGTTCCACAGAGCCACAGCCGTTGCACCGACTCCTGCTCTGGGGAAAAGCCACTTTTAAAACCCATTCCTGGGGCTGCCAGAACCGACTGCAGGGGGACACAGGCAAGAGCTTCCCTGTTTATTGGGAATATCCTGCTGGGGCAGTCCTGTGCCATCCATAACTCTGATGGCTTCCTCCTGACAAGACTTTTTGTACCGTGAACTGACTGATGCTGAAAGAACTGAAGTGCACAAGGAGGAAAGTGGAAATTCCAAAAGGTGAACTCCAAGAGGAACCGAGGAATTGTCTGTTGTTAGGGATGTAAGAAGATTCCAAGGTTTTGCAGAGAAAGTTTTGGGCAAGAATGAGCCACAGGAGCCTGCTTTTGTGGCACAAGGCTTCCTTTGGTTTGTGAGGCAGCATCCCAAGAAGCTGATTTATAGTGCTGGAAGAAACTCATCCGGAGTGGGATTGTTTGGTTGCAACTGCTTTACTCTGGTAAAAAAACCCCAACAAACTATAAATGTATTATTAGAGTTCAATAATAAATCTTCTTAAAGGAGAACAACTGCAGTAATTTATTGCCAAGTCAAACATCCTTGTGAGACGAGCCTCAGAGATAGTATCAAAAATTAAACAAGAATATTCCCTTAGCGAATCAACTGTTAGCATGATTATACATGGGAATTAGTTGTCCAGAGATGTATTTATGGGGGATTGCATTGCTAATGGAGGGAAGGTAAATAGAAGAAATTATGGGAAAAAGGATTCGGGATTTTAGCTGAAGGATCTAGATAGAATCCTCCTCTCACCCCAAATTAAAACAAAACTTCCCCTTAGTTGCTCAGCATCAGTAAACCAAAATTTTACTGATGCAAAAATTTGCTGGAGATGCCATATACCAAGCTTGCCTGTTGAATCTGGCCCAGATATGTTTTTATATCTGGCCATGTGCCAGTTGAACAAACAGAATTTATTTGCTGCTGGAATCAGGGCTAACAAAATTTTCCCTTCTGAGTATTCTGTGGAGTGAGTATGTGTTTTAGGAAGTGCAGTGCTGTTTACAAGGACAGATATTATCAGAGAGCTCTCAGCAATGTTTGCTCTTTTCCTTTGGGAGACACCACTTGATTTGCAGTCACAATGACTTTAGAATGAAGGCAATGGCTCCAAGCCAGTGCATGTTCACCACTGGCTGATGCTTGAGATTGAGACAACCAACTAGAAACATACACATGAACCCAGGGGAATTAGCATGTAATGGACTTTTGTAAATTTTCTGGAAGCACTTGCCTGTTGGATGAGGATCTTTACAGGCATTTAGGACAGACAGCCAAGAAATGTGCTGAGCTTTTACAAGTATCTTTTTCCAAAAACCAAGACTGAATTTTCTGAGAATTAAACTGATGCTGTAGCATTGAATCAGAGGTTATGGACAAGTGCCTTACTTAATACTCACTGCAAAGAAGTTTTGGGTATGAGATATGTTTTGGGAGGTAAGGCCCTTGTGCTACAACTCAAATTCCCAAAACTTTACACAATTTTAATTGTGTTTCTCATTTTTACAATTTTTAAGCTATCTCTGTTGGTAATATGTCCAACACACCCTCACTGGCTTTCCATGGCCTTGGTTTTTCAGATTTTTGCAAATTCTGCCTATTTTTGCAAATATCGCAGCAGTGGCAGTTTAAATCCTGGCTGCAGGGATTAACATCTGAACTGGAAGTAGTGGCAGGTAATTTATTGGTAATTTTGGCTGACTTGCAAAGGTAAAAGAAGAATCAACTTTGTTGTCAGAATGATGAGAACATGAGCCTGGAGTGTGAGGGTGCCCACACACGACTGTCAGGCTTGTGGTCATCAATTTAATGTCAAATAGCACTGAAATGCAATTGGTGATAAACTGCTGTCAAGTGAGAAGGAAAGAGGCTGCAGTGAGTGCTTTCAGCTCTTTAAAAACTTCAGAAAAATTCAGAATGATCCTCTAAACAGGAAGGGCCTGGGCAAGGATTTTTATCTTTTATTTTTTTTCCTGTTGTGGAAGCCAGCTGGAATATCCACACTGACTGGGAGATTGCTGTGGTACCACCCAGTGTGAGCACTGATATTTGGACCTGTTTTGCATTACAGAAGTTTAACAGCTTCAAGAGACTTCATACAGAAAATACTCTCCTGCACTGGTATTGAGGTGGTGTGGTTTAGTTCAAGACACCCCATTTATCCACCTCATTCTGAGGGCTTCCTTGGCTGTCCCAAGCCCTGTCTATTTTATCTATTGTTTCTCACTAGTGTGACTCTTTCTGGGTTTTTTAAAATGCTTTTAATCTAACTGAATCCATTATATAGACAAGTTACAGTGCAATATTGCTTTTATCAGAAGGAATTAATGAGTCCTCTTAGCCTAGCTCCTAACACAAAATGTACTTGACAAACTTCTCCTGTGGCACCATTTTTAGTTTGACATTGTGAGTCTGATCCTCCAGACTTTTCTACTGTGACAAAACCAGCAGAATGAGATCGTGCATTGATGTAAATTCTTTGGGTTTGAATTTGGTGGGGGGAAAAAGGAGATGTTTATATTACTTCTGGCAAAAAACCACATCATAAATTCTCTCCTCTTATCCAAAACCATCTTTTTTTGATAAACTGCAATTCTCCATATAAAAATGCTCTGTTTTTTCCTTCAGAATAGAAGTATCTGCAAATGTATGTGAAGCCCATAAATATAACACCACTAACAGAGTGCTAACGCTTTTGTTTTGAGGTAAATTGTATCCTTTCCCATGAAACTGCAAATTATAAACAATACATACATAAATATGATTTTTTAAATCTAGTCCTCTAAATATACTTAATGTTGGATGTACACACCACGATGGGAGCTGTGTAAGTAACAAGAAACGGCACAACTGGCATAGGGCTGGCAGAATACTGACTGTAGAGTGAGCACCAGGGAAAAATTGCCTGGACTTTCCATTCAGTGTCAGACAATAAATTAGCATTTTGAAAAATCCCTTAAATATCACCATATATTATTTTACTCAGTGCTCCTGCATCTCAACAAACCAGTTGGAAAGTAATGGAAGGACATACAGAACAGCCTGACTTTTGGGGTGCACACTGTTCCTCCTCCCTCCTGCTACCCTTGGCCATAATGGGGAAGATCCTGGCAGGGTGACATGTCCTGGTGTGCAGACATGTCCTGGGAGCTTGGCTCACTCAGCATTCAGCCCTTTATTAGGAGTGGCTCCTCTCTTCCTCAGTGCCTTTCACCTGCTTGTACCTCAGAGGAGAGAGAAGGGAAGCACCTACACATAAATGAGTCTCTTCTCTCCACACTGAGTTTGGTGGTGGTGGGGTCTTGTTCTGTTTCTTTTTGTCCTGAAAGCACCTCAGCTCTAGTGAGGCTGCAACGGCCTCTGGAATTGATGGGCTTTGAGATGATTTTAGAGCTGGATCCTGCTAAGATAACCAAATTATTTCCCCTGGTCTCCAATGTATCATCTTAATAAAGATGATAATTCATGTTATGACTGGTGGAGACTATGAGACATGGAGTGGTTTTGTTTCCCAGGCTGAAAAGTGCGTGACCAGCTCCTGAAGGAGTGCTGTGTTGTTCTGGAAAGATTTCGTGTCTAGAATTATCCACCTTTTCATCTCTGCCAGCCTGGGATTCTCCTTCCTGAGGGCAGGGTGGGCTTGGTGCTGACTCACTGTACTAGAGCTGAAGCACCTGGACAGAACAGGATATTCCTTGTCAGTATTCCTGGGTCAGTTAAACTGTTTGGGATGGTGATCCAGCACCTCTCAGCACCCTTAAGTGCTCTGCAGTAACACAGGGTACAGGACTGGGAAGGAGTAGTGGGAAGGTCAGTTTAGGAGGGTGCACAGCACCCTTCGTAATCCTTCGGTCTTCAAATAATTGCAGCAAAGTATCTCAAACACTGAATCCATTTAAAGCACATTTCTGATATCCTAACTTTCTCAGTCCCTTGGATTATGCAATCTCCTTATTGAGGGAAGGTGAGTGACAGATGTCAGGAAGGAGCTGGGAGTACCCAGATACACTAAACCAGTGGAATGATCCAAGATTTTGTTGATCCTGCCTTTATGAAGAGTTCCTGTTTGAAGATGGTTTAGTCTGGTCAAGAGTGACCAGTTGGACCCTGCCCTCGCTGCTGCACTGGGAAACAAATCTGGGGAAATCAACAGAAATTGCACTGCTGGCTTCTGTGGCACAGGAAAGGACTAAGGGAGGTGTAGCAGAAAAACAAGCTGGGAAAGGGTTTGGATCACAAGAGCATCCCTGCAGCCAGGGGGAGAGGGATGTTGTTCTGGCATTGAATACAAGGGCCCACAAGAGCTGAACCTTAAAATTAACTAAAAAGAAATGTCTCTGTGGGATTCAAAGCTGTTCCATTGGATCCTGAGGAAGGCTAAAACTTCACTTAGGCTTGATAAATACCAGGGTGTCATCTGCTTATGGGACTAAAAGGAAGCAAGGTGGAATGCTCAGAACAGGGCAGGTTATTTGTCCTTTTGTATTTCTCTTATTCTCTTATAGAAAAGTTGAGAAATGAGTAGATGACCAAAACAGGAAATGCCCTCTCTATAGAGCAATTTTACACCAGCCAGGCAAATAGCATGGGAAAAGGAATTTGCAGTTCAGGAGGCCCAGGAGCATGTTTGGTTCTCTCACACAGTTCTCCTGTTCTTTAGGCTTTTCTGCTTTCCACACAGAAAATGAAACTGCCTCTTAAGCTACAATGGATATTCAATAATAACTCTATAGGGAGTGCTTCAAACCTTTACCTCTTATCTTCTTATCTTCAGGAATTGACACTTAGTAGTTATTTGACAAAATCAAAGAATAAATAAATTTTTCCTGTTAGTTGCTGCACCAATGACATTTTAGCAGTTCCCAAAACAGATGAAATTCATTATTATTTCTCAGTTTGAGGCAGATCTTCCTATACAAATGGTTAACTAATCAAGTTAATCTTGATTAAGTAATCTTCCTATACAAATGGTTAACTAATCTTGCCTGTTCATTGCTGATGTGGGAGATACCTCAGCACAATCCAAACCTACCCCCATGCCATTAACCAGGCAAGACCTGTGAATTCAGACTCAGTTTCTCTGCAGTTCTCCGCAGTTCAAAGTCTCTTTGCACTTTTTTATTGCATATATATGTTTTAATCAGAATTAAATTTTTTCGCTGATTAAATAGTAAAAAGTGAGAACCTTATTCAGACCTGAGCCTGTGTGCTAGGGATGGCTCAGTTTTATCTGATGCCCACAGCTGAAGTGAATGTGAGACATCCTTCCAGGTACAAAAGCTGCCCATGACCTTGAGGAGCTCCTCCGAGGCAGAGAGGGTGGCTTTTCCCCCGAGACAGCAAACTCTGCCTTTTCATCCTGTCTGCTGCCTATCAGATAATGACTTTCTCTCTTTTTGCATTGACATCCTTATTATAGAGCCAGAATGAGGAAGATTGGATCACCAGCAGCCTGCAAATTGAGAATGTCAGAAGCAAAGAGAATGTGGCTGCAGAAGGGCTCAGGAAATAAATCTTTTCAGCTGCTGTGGCTTTAGGGTATTATGTTGATGTCACAGCAGCTTGTATAGGTGCTGTTTCAAATTAACAGGGAAAATCTTCAAATTTTCAGATCCATGGTCTCTTTTATCAACATGATAAATACTACTGCAGGGAAATAAATCACTCTGCAAGTATAACAGCCCACTTTCTGATGGACAAGGAATATTTTTCCCCTATTTTGTCATATTCAAACAACTTGGAACTAATACAGTTTTATAAGCAGGACCAAAGCTATTACTTTTCTTAGAAACTCTGCATTAGGGCTTGGAAATAAGTATGATGAGAATTCTCTTTTACCCATTAAACTAAAGTTACCTTCATAAGCTCAGATCCAATGTTGCTTGGTAGTGACTTGATTAGGGCAAACCCTATAATTTTTGGGGTTTTATTGTGAGAAACTATTTTTTGCCACACAATTTTCTCATCTAAAACTTAGGAAAAAATGTTGCAATATAGTAATATTTCCTAAGGTTTGAAAAAAATATAATGGGCAAATTATTTTATATTTTACCTCATCAGTCTGCTTGAATTGTGATCTGGATGTCTCATGTCTTGTCTTTAGGAGGCTGAGATCTGTCTGAACTATATTTGATGTAACCTACAGAGGGCAGGTGGTAGCTCATGGGACATGGAGCCCAGGTAGGAAATGTAATCTATATTGGGGCAACAAAAAACCAACCCCAAACCAAAAATCCAAACCCTTCCACAGAGAAGTTCCTTTCCTTACAAACTTTTCACTCAACCTCTACAGAGACAATAGGGACGAGTGATGAAATTCTGGCCAGCTCAAATAGTCACAACTGGTGAGCACCTGCCTTGTGCACTATATGCATTTATGAATCTCCAAATCAATTATCCACTTCTGATCAGTATTAAACTGGCTCACATTTATGACTTTTTAAATGATGGAGTTTTGTTTTTTCCTGGTGTTTCAATGAATTGTTCCGCTGGTTCTATCAGTCATCATCTTTAGCAATCCTTACCCTGCTCACAGGGTTCAAAGCTCTATAATGAAGATCCACCTGGAACTGAATTCTGAGGCTGAACTGAGCTTTAGGAACCAGATCCACCTTGCTTGTGCCCTTGTGCTGCTTCTTATTTAGGGTTTTTCTTATCAAAATTAAACTCATTTCTTTTTCCAGCTTCCTTAACAGTCTTCAGTAGGAGTAATCTACTGAAAAAGCACATGACTGATTGTTACTGCTTGGAGAATAATGATGACTGAAATACTGATCCAGTGCACTGTGTAAGGAACAGGGTGCTGAGATAGAAACCTCTTGACAAACACTGGGATCCCCAGATCTTCCTTTATGAGGTGGGATCACATGTGATGTGTTTTGGCCTTTCTTTCAAGGTGATATGAATTTTAAAAAAGAATTTAAATGGTTTGCAGTGGTGTTCTGCACACCCACATGAGTTATGGTGATGGTGTTGCACAAAGCCTATAATGTGACTTACATCATCATTTGTATCTGTGAAAGCTCCAGCAGTATCTGCCTGCATAAATCAAGGGGTTTTCTCATTCCATTAAGAAATAATTTAATTCCTTAGAATAGATTTCATCTGAACTAGGACTAGGATGTCTGCTTAGACAGGGATGCAGGGATGCCAATAATGGCAAGTCAGATATTGATTCTGGAGACAATTTTAATCACCTGGGTTCCTTGTTGCTAAAGGAGCCACTGAAATACAAGGACACTGAAAGATCTGTGGAAACTAAACACTCAAACTTTACTATGCAAAAGCCTGGGGGGGAAGTCCCTATTGCTACTGGAGAGCACCCATTTGGAAAGGACTGGTCACTGGGAGTGCAGGACAGGCCACATTCCTGCACACAGGGCCAAGGGCCATTCCCTGGATCTCTGCAGTGCCCAGGGGTGTTGGATGCACACCATCCACTGTGCCCTGAGTGTGTCCAGCAGGGCTGAGCCAGGCTGGCCGAGCAGAGGAGACTCACCCTGAAGGGCTGGGAAAGCTGGCAGGGAAAGCTGACAGGCTGTGGGGTTTCTCCTGGGGCAGCAGAACATTCTGCTGCCTTGCACACAGAGCTCCTGCTACAGGCTCCACACAGTTCCTTCCTCTAAATAACGTAATGATGGTTGCTTTTCTTTTAAGGTAGCAGAAGAAAAATTTTAAAACCAACCAAAACACTTACTCTAAGCCAAGTGCAATCTTTAGGAAAGGACATTTATTCACCTTCAATATAAACTGCAGTGAGTACATCTGAATATTTAAAATTGAAAATGCAGTTCCCACTTCAAAGCCTGTTTCAGCAGAGTTACCATAAACATCTGCACCAGCTCTGCATGTGCTGGGAAGTCCAAAGGGCTCTGAGCTGTCCCCAGAGAGAAGGCATCAGAGAAGGACTGAAGTTTACAGATACCCTGAGAATCAACTGTGCTTGCTGCACCACTTCCTCTCCAAGCAGGTGACAGTCTAGGCTGTAGGTATTCCAAACTGTTCTTAAAAGGAAGCTGTTTACTGTTTTCAAAGATGATTTAAACAAGGGAATATTTCTAAAGGAGCAGGAATTGCAGTGTGCATTGCTCTGCGCTGCCACCCAGTGAGATTGAGAGACACTCATCATTGGGGGATGCAGAGTCAGGCTGGAGCAAGAACTTGGGCTTTTTTTGTGAGCACACTGTTCTGGAGATTATACTCAAATATACATTATGGGAAAATTGATTAAATTTTGACTCCAAAGGATTTATAAATCCCTTTGTAATGAATGGTGCTGCACATAGGTGACAACCCCTGTGATGCCCTGTAAACACCCTGGACAATGCCTTAATCTGGACCACTGGCTGTGTTCAAGGCTGGATGGGTTTTGTGGCCTTTTGAACAAAAGGGACCAGAAAATGGTTCAGTCCTAGAAAATAAGTGTGCCCAGCAGGGGTGGTTCTAATAAAACTATTTATATAAAAGCTCTTGTAGTGATACTGCCTGGAAGTATCCAGGGATACCATCCAGCTCCCACCTTCTTGAAGTTCAGTCTATGTTAAAGGTCACTAACTATTGCTGCTTTCTACTAGTACCCACAGTGAAAATGTGTCTGTTAAATTGTTCCCATTTTCCCACTGGGAAAAAAAAAAGAAAATTTTTTAATAAATCTATGGGGTTCTTGGCAGAGAAACTGGTATCTAGGCTGATGTAATCTTTTATCTCCTTTCAAGTGCTTGGGTAGACACATAGAAAAAGAAACAACTTTGTAATAGAAAAGGAAATAATTTCTGTCCCTGTTGTCTTGATCACACGGGATTGCAAAGGGATTTTAATCCACATGCTTGCTAACACCGAGGGCTTTTACAATGAGGATTAACAAATTTGAAAAGATATAGAAAAAAAAATGGAACCCCTTCTTCAGTTTCCTCTCATCCACCTGCCTTAATTATTCATTTTACCTCCATGCTGCAGATCAGGGTTACCTTGTTGGTGTTTAATGAGGCTGAAAGGACCCACATGGTGTGGCCACTTAAAGAGTTCTATCCAAATTACCTAACCATTCTTCTTCCCTGCCTGAAGGCAATCTTGCATTGCAGGAGAATCAGAATGTCCTTCAATATGAGGGCAATCTAAAGAGTTTGCAACAGGAGATTGATAAACTTAATCTGAAAGGCACTGATAAAACTTAGGTTTGTAAATTGTATAATCCAGCTCTTAGAGGGACTCAGAATTGCTGGATATGCTGCTCTTCAGTTCTGGTGGGAATGGATGAACCTCTTCAGTCTTTGGTGCATGAACAATCAGATTAAGAGACATTCAGATTAAAAATAAGATGAAATTTCCTATTCTTTACATTAGTACACAAAGAAAGTTTTTTGTGAAGAAACTGACAGCATGAAAATAGCTCCTACTTTATAGGACACTGTAGACACACAAGTGTGTGAGCTGCAGAAAAGTGAGTGCTGTTCTGAAAAAGGCTTGTTCATGAAAGTGATGGAGCACTGAAAGGAATAAAAGGGGGAAAATGGTGCTCCAGGGTTACCAGAGCACTATCAAACCCATGCACAGCACAATGGGATATGTGGTCTGTGGTGGACACTGTCTGCACAATGACCTTACAGGGAAGACTTAGGGGGAATCCCATCCAGCAGCAGTGGAGTCGCTCTGAACAGCAGGAGGGACCTGGCTCTGTGCAAAGGTGGCTCCTGCAGGGGAGCAAGAACAACTCCCAGAGCAGGAATTCACTTTAGCCCAGCCATCTCAGAGGTCCCCTGAGCAGAGACTGGCAGGAATGGCTGAAATCCAGCAAGTCACCAGTGAGGGAGGGTTGGCTGAATGAGAGAGTCAGGGAATGCTGAGACATTGTGGGAGCCTTGAACTCAGCTGCCTAAAGCATGAACAGTGCAATGATGGCTTGCTGAGACTGCAATAAAAATCAGTCTAGAAAAGGTGGCTGCTTTCTCTTCAGAGCTCCTGTGCTTAAATATCAGCATGGACTCCTTGTGGATACTGTAACTGGAAAGTGAAATAGTAAAACAGCTGAGATAAGCCTCATTGATTATTAAAAAGTTGACAGTCAGTGTGGATCTGCTGTGTAAAAGGTGTGAATTTAGGATGACCTGTTGCCTCAAAGCAATGTTTAAATCTGTGTTACCTCTGAGAAGTAACTCTTCACCTGCTCCTTCAAAGTTATAAACCCATGAACTTTACAGTATATCCTAAATATAATTGTACTAGCAAAATGGCCTGTTAGAATGGCAATGGGAAGTGGATACTATTTGGATTGTTTTAGTTATTTATGTTTTTTAAAAAATCCAAAGTTACTGCTGTCCTGAAGCTTGAGGAAAACCACAAGAATGGAAAAGGCTTCAAATCTCTGCATGTACCAAACAGTTCCTTCAGCTCCTCATTCTTGACTTGTGCATCACAAGGTTCTTCTGAGGGGTCCCGGTGAGGGTGGTGGTGGTGGTGTCTTTAAACTGTGCTACAGAGATGTGGATTTCTGACCTGGGGAAGGGAAGGTCCTGCCTGCCACTGCTAGCTGGAAAGGGAAAGTGATTTGGAGTCAAGTGTTTCTGGTTTGATAGCTCCTCTGGGTCGGTTTTTGTTGTTTGTGTATTGTTTTGGTTTCTGTTTGTTTGGGTTTGTTTAAGCCTCTTTTAGCTGCTGAAGATGAAGGACAGACTGCAATGCTTGGCCAAGGAAGGTATGAACTCTGCAACAACAAAATACTGTTTGAACTCCTCCTGCGTTCTGGGATGCAGGATGGCTCCTGCACTAATTAATGCTCTGCAATAATTGGAGAAATGTGCTAGAAATGTTAACAAGGGTGATCACTGTGTTTTATGGAGCTACATTTACAGCTTTAGAATGTTCAGTCAGTGCATGTTGACCTGCTGCAATTTGTTCTGAATAGCACCTAGAAGAGCAGGGACTTTCATTGTGATGTCCCTTGTGCTGACAGCACATGAGACAAGAAATACCCTGCTCTTTGGATTATTACAATAATTGCTGGAGTCATATGTACTGTGTCATTTGCTAATACTATCCTGTTAAGTCCTTCTGGGAATGAGATCACAGATTATTTAAGTAGAAGCTGCTGCAGTTTCCTGAAACCCCAGATTTTCAGGCTGAAGCAAGGAAGACGGCTGAGGATACAAACAGATGCCTGGTTGCAAAAATATGAGATAACAATACCTGAGCCTGCAGCCTTGAGAAGGTGTAAGGTGTGGGCAGCCTTGGTGATTCAGGGAGTGCTAAGTGTGTTCAGTGAGCTCTGTGGTTAAGAAATGAAACTCACTGCTCCTGCTCCCCTGCTGTGTCCCTTGGAGATAAACCCTGCCTGGAGGGAGGCAGGAGACAGCCCAACAAGGTGTGTGTTTATTCCCCATGTTGCCCTTTATCAGTGTTGGATTACCCAAAAGCTCTGCAAAGAGAACCATGTACATTGTTTTTGTTCTTACTAGTAGTATTTTCCCCCCTAAACTTTAAAAGTAACTTTAAGCAGAGAAATCTAATTTATAGGTTTTATTTACTCCATAAACACTGTCCTTTGGGTTCTGACTCAATTCAATGTGAGCACATCAAACCTGTTAAAAATAAGCTAGAAACTGTTG
>VWYI01039477.1:12842-111529 GCA_013399455.1 Anthoscopus minutus | reverse complement strand
TTCTCACCCCAACTGCAGATTGGTGTTCTAAAAATCTTTCCCAGAATTAGAATGTAGAGAGCGTTTATAAGTTGAAATCTGTTCATAAGTTTAAAACTCAAGAGCAGGCAGCTAGTGTGCAGAGGGTTTTATTCTTTCATCCTACTCATGTGTAGACCATTAAAAGGATGGTCACTCAGACCAAATAGTCTGTGAATGGTGCATGAAGATTTCTGGCCTGTAAACTGAACGAAGACATTCTCTCTTTTCAATGGCATTGGGTTCACTGCTGTGTATGGGGTTAATGTCTGTGCAGGGTATTTGAGGACTGATTGTACCATACAGCCCTGCCCACCACCAGAATAGGCCACAAATCCTGCCAGGCTTGGGAGGATTGGGATACAATGAGCTCTGCAGCATTTCCATCTTCTTCCCACTGCTGGGAAGTTGCTGTATGTGTGGTTCTGTGCAGCCATTAGTAGTGATGCATTGATTGTTCATAGCTGTCTTTTGTTTTCCTGATCTTTCCATCTCCTAAGTCAAAGAACTGTTGTTTATCTCCTCCCTCATGTGCTCACAATTGCAGGTCACTCTATAACAACCTTTTCCAGGTTTATTTCAAAAACATTGTTAGAAATCTTGATTTGCATCACTATGCAATTCAATTAATAAAAAAGTACTGCTTAGGCCCTTGGCTAGTGGAAGTTCTTCTTTCATAAAGTAGACAAACCAAATGAGCACTTTTTAAGAAGAAAACTTTTTTCAATTGGTGAAGCTTCTATGAAGCTTCTAGTTTTCCCCCTTTCTAGAAGAAGCAAAAGCAATACATCAGAATAATGGAATGAAAACTGCACAATTGGTTTCCTTTGGGAGCAGTGATAGGCAGAGATGAAACTTGGGTCTGGCAAAACTCATTCCTTTGTGTCATCATCTCATGGTCTCCTTATGCATACATTAGTTTTTTTATTCATTTAACATTGACGTTCCTACAAAGTGAAGCATTTGTTGCATTAAATTATTTAATTTTGAGTGCATTTTTAGAGCTGGCTTGTTTCTTTTAGTGCAAAGAAAAAAACTTTTCTACTTTGATGTGTGCTGTTTACTGTCTCAGTAATCCCCTCCAAAACCTTTAGTATAATGGGTTAGGCATACTCATGCCATCTGACTCTGATCATATCAGGATTTGTGATCTGTGAATATCTGGAGGGGTAAAATCAGTAAAAGTGAAAGCTTTTAACAGACTTCATTGACTTTAGTTTCTTAGCTTCCTTGGTCAAGAAGTCACATGGCTTGAAAGAGTGAAACATTATGAAAACAGTGCAAAAATAAATAAATCAGTCTAACTGATGTAAGACTTGGTAGGTAATGCAACCACACTGCAGGTGTATTATATATGAACCCCATGAATATTTTATATAGTCCTTTGTAGAATAACTGCATACTCTCATAAAAAGCAAACCAACCAATCAATGCTCATGAATAATTTATGTAAAATAGATAATGCAGAATGGGGAAGGAACTGGCTTAACAATTTCATGTACAGAACATTGCAGGCCAACTACAGATTTATTGAAGTGACTTTCTCTGCTGGGGTAGAATACTTACTACTTCTACCATAAACAAGATTCAACCAGTGCTTAGCAAGCACCAGAAAGGCAACAAAGCCAAAGGGGATATACCAAGTGTCACCTCTAAAGGTCTTTTTCTCACATGTTCTCACTCTTCTCTCTGTCTGCAGTTAAAGGGGATTTTTTTTCCCCTTCTTAAATCTGTAATCTCATAGGCACTGTCACCATTGCTGATGGGCTTGGCCTTCACCAGTGGTGGATCCACTTTGCAGTCAGCTGCCCTGGAAGCCATCAGACATAGGGAAAGCATCTGGCAGCTTCTCACAGAACTACCCCAGTAGCCCCTCCTGCTACCAAAACCTTTCTGCACACAAACTCAATGCAATAGGTAGCCAGAACCTTGAATGTCAGAGTTGCCCTGGGGAGGAAAAACAAGCTCAAACCAAAGTACACAAACTAAAGTACTGTAATCCTTGTTTGTTTCCTTGGGAGCTGTCAAAGGCTGCAGGAAGAGCAATAGGGTATCTGAGGTACAACTCACACTTATGGACCAACAACTTTCCCCTACCCTCCTTAGGACAGCAACAAAGCAATTTCAAGGGTTCCCAGCTCTTTGGCTCTGCATCCCACTTGTGCCCACTTTTTCTTTCATTCTTCCTGTGGTAGGAATAGTTCAACTTCCAGTTCAAATTCCTTATTCCAGGAGGCAAAATCCAGTTTTGAATTCCTCTTGCTGAGCAGTCCTGAGATTTCGCTGTTTATAGCTGTGATTTTATGGGGTAGAGAGAAAGTATTTTTTTTACATTGCTGGTTTTCTCGGTGGGTTCTCTGTGGTTTTTGAGTCTAATTTGACAATAAAAGCTCGTTGTTTCCTTGTAGCTGAAGTTAAACCTGGACTTTGTCCCTGAGTATCTTCATGGCTTTTGCTAACTACCTCTAAACACTTTTTCTCACAGGGGCTCCTTTGAAGCTATTTCTTGGGTAAAAATGACCAAGTTTGCAGAAGACCTTGTAATTGCAAAGGAAGTGAACAGAATCAGACTTTATGGAGTTTTTCTATAAAAGTAAAGAACAGAGTTTTGAGACTGAAAGTTAAAAGAGTAATTATTTGAAATCTTACTCCTGTGGAGAAAAAGTAGTAAACACTGCTAGATAAATGAGGGTAGGAATATAAGAAGAGACTGCACTGTTACAACCTGGAGTTGTTTTTAACTTCCTGTGTTTTTATTGAAGCAATATAGTTCAAACTTTTAGTGCTGCCTGTCCAGGGAAGTGTAACCCAATAGCATCTGGTCCTTTGCTGCATACAGTCAGCTTTGTATGCATTATTTCTTTAAATAAATATTCAACTGCAGAGCACAGGTTGTGTAAAAACAAACAAAACTAATGGAGGCCTTTCCCATAATCACAATTGTGTCTCAACTGACTTTATCTATCTAGCCTGTAATGATACAGCATCTACTCCATTTGAGTTGCAATTTCATTTCATGTTGCTGATAAGTTTTTTCTAGATTGCAGGGGGGAAAAAATAATTTTCTGGGGAAAGTGAAGTGTTCTCATAGGAAAGCAGGTAGGAACCTTGAAACTGTGGCATGAGCAGGGGAATGTAACCAAGACATTTGCTGTGGATTGTTCTTCCCCTAGCTTTCTGCTCTGGAGCAGAGCACAGGGCTTGTGCTTAAAGACAGCACTGTCATTCCTCTGCTTTAACTTTCTTTGTCCTGTTTTTCTTTCTTCCTTTTCTCTCCCGCTACCTAGAATGGAGCTCCTTTGACCCAAGGACAGTCAAGGATTTTGATGCAAAATCTAGCCCATAGGTCTCAGAATTTATAAGTGTCTCTAAAGGCTGACTAATGATAATTTTCATTATCTAAATAATTGCATTTCCTTTATATTTTTCTCACTGGCATTTGCAAAGACCCTAAAGAATCTTGTTCAGATCAGAATGCCCATAAATTTAACTGACAAACTTTTTTAAAGTGTAGAAGCATTAATGTGTTTGGTGATGCTGGTGTTACTTCTGAACCTTATCAGACCTGTATTGATCTTAAAACCTATAGTTCATGGCATGAATACTTATTTTCTACCAAATGAAGCACATTTCAAAAAATATTTAAAAGATCCTCAGTCTCTTTGGAACTGAGTTGTTTGGAACTCTGAAAATAGAAGTTCACTATTGGAATCCAACTGGAACATTCAGTTATGCTCACATTGACTTCCCATCCAGAAAAACATTAGTGAAAGCTCCAATGAACATAAATTTAAATGACGGTTCTATTTCCCTGGATTGGAAGCAAATAATATTGTTTTGGTTCATATTAGAAGAATTCCTCTGTTGATGCTCATGCAACATATTTTGTGGTAAACTGGGAATATGAACAATCACCAAAGGCTGCAGGGTGGACAAAATAAATGATAGAAACAGCTAAATAGAAAAAGGTTGTGCCACTGAAAACCAGTAAGTTTGGTATGTTTGTTAACATCTGGATGCTGTTTGTGAAGAGATGGAATGATGGCTGATGGGAGCTTGGAAGGAAAAAAGCCTTAGAACGGTATTGAATTTCCTATGCCTGTTTTCATGCAAGCTGAAGCAGCACTTGACTGAACTGGTGCATTTTACAACATCTGAAGCAGCAACAGAACAATTGTAAAAACATGTAGTGATGAAACAAGGTGAGGTGGTGTTACATTACTTCTCTCTTAAAGTGAGACAGAGCATGTTACTTGGCTAAAGAATGTGCTTCAGATTATGTAGTCTGCATTACAGGAGGAAAACACCCATCCCTTTCAGAGATTTCTTTATACTTCAGGCATTTATTGAACTCTGTGCATTGGTATTTTGTCCTGCTTCAGAAGTGCTGGGGAAAAGCAATTATGAAAATAAAAAAGAAATGAGGTCTCTACAAGCAGAACTATTGCTGATATTCCTTCTAGATAAAGCTCAGGTGCAAGGTGGGATACCAGCAGAGATGCATGGACATCATTACTTGAGCACAAAATATGGAGGAGGACAAGGCTTGGGCAGATAAAATCCTTAAGGAGCATCTCATGTCTATTACTGTCTTCTTCTCCACAAAATCAAATAAAAATGTTTGATGACTCTAGGATTGTTGGACACTTTGCGAATCAGGGACACATTATAAACATTAGAGGAGAAGAAAAGATCACAAAGGTCCAGCTCTAATAGCATCTAATTCTGCACATCTACACAGTTACACAAGCAGAACTCATAAAGCTTGACTTTGGAATTGTGTTTAAATGTGCCTCCACTGCAAACCCCTCCAGCAGCAAAACTATAAGAGTACGAAAATTCTTTTTGTCTAAGCACTGTTTGATGTTAGCTAATGAGATTTTGTGCTGGCTGCCTCATCTTATAGTTTAGAAATACCTTCAGCTGATGGCTGAAACCCTGTCTGTATTGAACTCAAGGATAGACTCCTGTGCATTTCAGAAAGAACAGGATCTCACACCATATACTTTTGCAATGGAGATTGTGATGCTGTCCATATAATAGATTTTTTGTTCATTGGATCAACCATATTTTTTTTGTCTAGGAATTATTACCCGATCAATTTAAAAATGGTGTATGCATAAAGCAAATAGTAAGGAAAACCATGAACTTTAAAAACAAAATCCAGACTTTTTCTAGATGTTAATTGTCTACAAATGCCATCATCTCTTTATTTATGGCTGTAGTGTAGCTAAGTGTACTTTAACTGTTTCAGCTCTTAAACTACTACTACTATCTCTACTGGTGGAGTAGGTTCCTTACCATACCTAGGACAGTGAACAGGATATAATAGCAGTCATATTGAGATCAGTGTAGTGTCAAGGTTGCAAAGCTCTGTTGCCCTATTTTGATAGATAAAACCTGAGGGAAAGGGAGATTGTTTTTTCCAGCTCAGACCATAATGGGTTTTTTTATATGTAACATGATGCCCTGGTTCTGTTTTTCAAAAATTCAGGTTTCTGACAAAAATGGCAATTTAAAGGGCATCACTGAAAGGGAGTTATCACTTTCTAGATACATAAGTGCCTATGAGCAATGGCTTTGTTTACAGAAATATTTGTAGGCTTTGCTTTCTATTATGAGCAGCTCAAGATATCACTGGCATACTGCTGAGAAATTTCATTCAGCAGACTCTTAACTCGGTAAAAGCATGGTGTAGTATGGGAGAAGGAGGAAAGACATGTCCATTCGGAAAAGGAGGTGCTTTAATTCTAAAGGTTTGCTTTAAGAGAAGCCATCCTTTCCCCTTTTCTGTATTTTTCTGTATTTCCTCTTCCCAGATTTAAGAAGACAATACTGATCTCTGCTCAATAGTCTCTGCTCTAATTTTTCATAGTTTTCCTTCAATTCCTAGTCAACAGTCCTGACAGGATAGAAATAAAACATGTAACAGGCAGAAGGGATTTACCAGGGGTTGAAAAAAAAACAATCTCATTGCCCAAGATGCGATACCAAATCATGAGGCTGCTGCCTGCCCTTTACTATTTCTCTCTCCTTTAGGGTTTCAGGTATGTAGCTGTTATGTAGAGAGCTTGTACCGAACATTTAATTGTGCAGTGTGTGCAGCTCATTTATTTTGATTCAGAGAGTAATCCAGTTGGTGCTTTAAGAGGTTTTGGTGCATGTCTTGTGCATGCAGCTCTGTGAATTATTTTCCTGTAGGAATGTTGTCTATTAATAGCTCAGCAAAGTAGACACTGACTCTCTAGGAGGTTGCTGAGATAAAAAGCCTTATCACAGAAAGGTCATGTGCTATTTTTATTAACTCCTTTGATGCAATTGAGAAAGTGCTATAGCCTAATAAACTGAGGATGAGACTGGAGCTGGGGCTTCTTAATCCTGTCCATGAGTGTAATACTTCTAATAGCCTTGCAAAAATACAAATGGCAAGATCCTATACCTAGATCCCACCAATCCCACCAAACTCAGATAAAATGAAATCAGGAAACATTTAGTTACCTAAAACTTTTGTGTTTCTGGCCTTCAGAGCTTTTATCTACTTGTTGAGTAGGACATATAATACTCATAGTAGCACTGTAGGAATCAATCTATAAATAGGGTATCATTATCGATGCAATATCTAAAAGAGAAAGCTACTTTCAATGCCAGACTTTGGTGTTAAGACATAATTCCCCTGTCATATTTACTAAAATTCTTTACAAAACCTTCCTTAAAAAATTAGTTATTTAATCTGTTAGGAGGTAATGAAGTGTAAGCATAAATAATTCAGAAATACACAGAAAATGGTGGGCCTCTGGACGCGAGTGTTGATTTCTCTGACTCAGGCTGATATATGCCAAGTTTACTTTAGATCTTTTATTTATATATGTGTCTGTGCTACAGTTATATGGAACTCTGCTCAACAATTTAGAAACTCTGCAATTGAATGTTACAGAACACACATCACTTTCGCAGCAGTTTGTGGCAGGAATCCCATGAGAAATGGTTGAGGCAGCATAACTTTGTTGCCAAATAATAATGTTTAGTGACTCAGAAACTGCCATCTGTTATATAGACTTAGAGCTTGAGCTCTGCATATTGAAATAGACCTTGAAACATCTGCAGGTTTCCTCATAATGTTTAGGCTTAGGCATCCACCTAGCTGGAATCTCCTACCTCATCCTCTGCTCTTTCCCCAGAGATATTCACTTATCATGGCTGTTTGGGGTTTTTAATCTCCCATAGCATACTGTCAACCATATCTACTTTTGAAAATATCTCTGATTTCATGCTCTTGAACTAATGCTTGATTTCAGCCACTATACCCCGATATTTCTATGGTGTTCCCAAGGTGAAAATTATCTTACAGAGTTTTGAGGGGGAAATCCTGATGGGGAAATGAGAGTTGCACCTGAAGCACCAAATGCTCCTGTCCAGATTACAGTGTTTGTCAAGTGGGCTGGTTTTCTGTTGGGCACTTGGATTCACCACAGCAGCCCCAAGCACATCTCACACTGGGGAAGCAGCTGTGCAGCCCTCTCTGGAGCTGCCATCCACTTACCTGGCACTGCCCACCTGCTCTGGGCCTTGCTCTCTGGGTGCATATTGGAAGACAGTGTGTGTCCCTGAAAATGTACTGCAGGAGAAGGATAAGACACAAATGGTTTCAGGTAGACTTGCAGATGTTCATCAGTCAACTGAAGTCTGAGTGTTGTAGTCCTAAAAATTCGGTCTGGTCTCTTCCCACCCTTCCTGCTGCTTGCCACTTCTCTTAGCACAGAAGTAACCCCAGTCCCAGTGAGAAATGCTGAAGGAGAAAAGTAGGTCATTGCATTAAATGATGGCGTGTTTTGGTACCATGCTCTCTCACACTGTTCTGATCTGCTGTGCAGAATCCAAACTAATCCCTGTGCACAGGTATCCTCCAGGCAGAAGGCTACTGAATAGTCAGCATGGCTTGACTCTCATCTTAGATTTTCCTTCTGTTGGGGAAGGTGAAGAACACAAGGAACAAAGGCTGGAAGCTGAAAATAGCATTAGACCTGATGGAGATATGTGCAACCCAGCTGTGAAATACAGATATGAATGTACTGATGCATGGGTGCTTGTGAAGGCATGTTGCATCCTCTGTTCCATTCCTATTATGTTAGAGTTAGAATTAGAATGTTAGAGGAAGTGACAGGCGTATGGTTTTGATGCTTGGGTTTGTTTTTATACACTGAAAATGAAGGTCAAGGAATTGAGAGAGAGCGCTCCAAATCACAGGTCAGCCACAGGCAATGCCTTTCTATTTGTTTATTCTGTAGTTGTTCCAGTATTTATAAAGATGTTGTAGTCCAGGAAAATGTCCTAGTACATTTATATGATATGATATTGGCAAAGGATAGGAATAATCTACAGCAACACATTAGGTTTAGCCAGAAACCAACCTTGTCTAAATATTACCACAAGATTGAAGTATCTTACCAGAAGAGTGGCTATGAATAAATCTTTTCAGACATACAGAAGAAAGAGATTTTGCCTCTGATGTTAAAGAGAAATAAGATCTCTATAAAGGAGTAAATTGCATCTGGAGATAGATTTCCTCATGGACAAAAGCAATAATTCCTCTAAAACAGCTTAACACAATAGTAAAATTTCATTTATTACATATGGTTTGATTTGGTTTTTTTTTTTACTGCTCATTACACAAAAGGAGACATTGCTTAATTAATTCCAACAGTTATTCACATTTTGAATTTACAGCAAGGTTTGAATTGTTAATGATGATGATGTCTAATGAATTAAACATGCCTGAGATACTTTCACCTTTGTCTCACCACTGAAAATCCAGATATATGATATATATACCACACTACCTTTTACCCACACTGTTTACTGATGGTATGTATCCAGTGTGGGCGCAGTGGCAGATATTTGAGCAGCTGGGGCTAGTTTCCTTTGAAAGCACAGGTAAAGATGCAGGAAGGGGACTCAAACTGGGGGTAGGGCCACAGAGCTGCAGAGAGCTGAGATACTGTTGTGGCCCTTGGGACAGCCATGGCAAAGTATTAAAACATAGGTCAAGCCTATACTCTAGAAGTTTTGCTGTCATAGTAATGTCAATGAGGAGTGAGAGCCTTTTCCTTATGTGGCAATAGCCCCAGTGCAAAGGCTCTCCAAAAAATCCCTTTGCTGCCATAGCATGTTCTGCTTAAGGACAAGATACAAGCCATGGGTGCAAAAGAACTTTATTTTTAGCCAGCTCCTCATTGAGCTTACCTTAGGTGGAATAAGTGGTATAGCTGTAGCTTTTAAATGCAAAAGGGCCATAGAGCAAGAAGTAGAAGCAGGTCTTCTCTCATTTTTGTCCATGTCTGATCATAGCATGTGGGTGGATAACAGATTAATTCATTATTTAATTTTTGCAGAGACAGCACACAGATTAGTTCAGCATCTTTGCACCAACATTTAGCAGAGAAGTAGAATTGTTTCAGTTTATATACAGCACATAAAATTGTCTTGGTACCATGTGATTAAAAAGTGGTAAGTGTGACTTCAATATATTAAACAGATTTTTGGGAGGGTTTGGGAATTAGCAATTAATAAATCTGTAACAGGAAAATTGTAGGAAATGTGGTCAAAAGTAGACACATGAGGAGGCACATGAACAAATAAGGTATGATACAGAATTATCATTGCTTTTCCAGAGGAATCTCATCTTGTGGAAACTTATTAGAGATTTCTGTAGGGTAGTTACTAACATGTGTGAAAAGCTGATATAGTAGGTCTGATTTCCAGAACAACTTTTGCCAAACACTTGGAAAGGAACAAAACTACTAAGCAATGTGATTGTTCTTATATGAGTCTGCAGTTCATTAAGAAACAGGAAACAAAGAGTTGGATTCCATGGCCTAAAAATAAGAAATTTTTATCACCTGGGATGCTCCATGATATCCAAGACATCTGCATGAAACTCTCAGACAAGACCTGGGTTTTAAGGCAAATGTGCTTGTTGGCATTGTACAAGCTATGCAATACACAAAATTACATATAATGTTTTACTTTATACACTGGGTCTCACTTGAGCTGTAGGTACAGACAACGGGTTTTTGCAGGGAAGGAGAACACTGCAGTCTCCTGGATATCAATGCTAGAGCCAGTGCTGCCCAGGTTGTTCATGAGCAACCTGATAAAGGGGGATAGGCAGTGATGAAAGGAAGTTTCAGGGAAGAAACAGAGCTTGCCACAATATGGTGTAAAAAGATCACATTTCATAACTAGGTGATAAAGTGTCATCTGACACTCACTGCTGATAAAAGCAAAGTAGTGCACTTTGGAGAATAGCCCCAATTTCACATATATAGTGATAGGCTGTGAAGTAGCTATTGGCAATCGCAGAAGGCCTTGGAGCACTTTTGGACAGTTCTGTCAAAATGCCGGTTGAGTGCTCACTGAGGATCAAAGAGGGAAAAAAGGTGTATTAGGTAGCGTTAAGGATGGAATAGAGCATAAAAATGGGAGAAATAGTGGTACTGCTGTAAGAGTCATTGGTGCGCCCACCTCACAAATCCTCTGTTCCTAAAAGGGATGAGTAAAAAGAAAGGATACAAAAAAGGAAGTCACCAGTGATCAGAGATACACAGTGGCTTTGTTCCAAGGCATGACTTAATAGGTTACAGGTCTTCATAATGAAAAAGAAATTACTAGGAGGAAAGAATATGACAGAGAGTTATCAAATAAAGAGTAGCAGAGAAGGTAGACAGGGAAAAGTAATTCACCTTTTTCTCCTCTGCTGTTACATGCTGCCGAGCGAAAAAACAGGTTGAAAAGTTCAGAATAGGCAGGGGAATTTTCTTCCATGATCCCTAGCTAAGCTCTGGCAGCCTTTGCCACAGGGCATTGTGGGGACCAAAACTCTACCCAGGTTCAAAAGCAACCAGAAGAACTCAAAGAAGCAAAGTACATTAGCACTTAGAACACATGAGTACACCCTTCTCCGCTGGGAAGTACTGAAGCTGTTGATTGCTGGGAGTGCATTTTGGCAAAGCACTACTGTGTGCTTAGCCTGCTTTCATAGTCTGAGTTCAGCATCTCTTACTGGTCTCTGGCAAGAAAGGATCATGAGCTGGAGGATGCAGCAATCTGGCCTAGTATAACTGTTCTTACTTTTCCAGCGTGTCTTTTTGCCTGTGAGAGAAGTGCCTATTTGATTCAACAGCTCCCCTGAGATACAGGTGATAAAAACAATAACTTACATCTGGAAGTGAATTAAGCTTCAATCAGTGTCCCAGTTTTCCATTCTGCAAAACTCTGAGACTGCAAGCAATACAAGCAGTACAGGATATTAATGCTATATCTTACCTACCTTTCTATCTATCTACCTTTCACCTTTTTTGAATGCTGCATTTCTCCAAAAAGCTTCAGTCTATCCATCCTCTAGTGATCTCTTGACCTACTTGTGTTTTAGCTTGGTGTGAAAGTGAGCTCTTCATCCAGAGGTGAAGGAAATTTAAGAATATCTTTTAGACTTTATTTGAAGCAAATGAAGTCTTTTAGACTTTATTTGGAGCTCTGTTAACCCAGCTGAGCGAAATAGTCCCTGATTATATAGATTTTATAAAAGTGGGTGGGGCAGTGGACAGAATCAACACCTTTTTTTTGCATTTCTTCAACATGAGCTTCATAATCCTCACCATGTTAAACCTTCTATCAGCTCTTAACTTCAGACAGTATATTTTGAAATAAATTTTTATCAGTTTCTGATTTCTGACCTTCCAGTTCTTTTATGATGCCTTTGTGTGTCGGCACAAAACTCTTCAATTTCTGACTTACTACAAAACAAAGATGGAAATCATTAATCCATTTCTAATTAAAATTCTATCCTGCATGGATTTGTATAGTTACAATAATTTCTTTCAAACAGCAAATGTATTAGACTCTAAATACCAAAGGAAGATATAACTGATAAGTCGTCAATAAGATATTATCAAGAAACTAATGTGGGTTTTTTTCATGTAGATGTTGCTTGGACTAGCCAACAGGAGAAGTTTTTGGGAAAAATTGTTAACCAAATGCTCTCTGGTGCTGTCTGATTCCCTTTCTCTGCCCTAAGCAAAGTGCAAAGCAAACAGTTAGGAAGTGGCCCTGTGTCCACCAAATATTCATAGGCATAAATGACAGCAAGCCCACCCTGTTCTCCCTGGTTTGTTTTTCTGTTTTGGGGTTGGGATCTTTGGATAGCTGGCTGGGTTGGTTTTTTTGAGTGTGGGTAATTTTAACGAGTTAGAAATGTATTCTCAGTGGAAGTTACAATCCACATTAAAGTAGGTTGTCGCATAGGCCACAAATAAGTACAAAATCAAAATCCTTTTTTTATCACAATTTTTCAATATTTTTGTCAGATAGTGCTGATGGAAACATGGTAGGGCAGAGATTTAGTGGCAGAGTGAAATCAGTGATCCCCACTTACCTGAGATCAGAGTTCTGCAGAAGTAAACAGATGCATTCAGTCCCTTGGACCATGAGGGCCAGTGCCTGCTACTGTGGGTTTGTATCATCCATATATTTTGGGGGAACCTTCTGTCTTTCTTCTTTTTCTATTAATGCACTTAAAGGAGTAGAGAGGTGAACTCTCACCAGATTGGCTTCTTTGAAAAACAGCAATCTTCTTGTCTTTAGTCACTGCTTAAGGATATTGAGATCTTGGGGAAAGACAAACATACCTAAAAGCTATTAATTTATTTGGAAGAAAAAACCCATTGAGTAGGAGTATTCACTCTCAAGTCATTCACCTCAGGAAGAACAACTGATGATTTGGGGACAGGATTGTATTCTTGTTACCACAAATTCATAGATGGTGCAATAAATATAATTGGTTATTTGATATTTTTTCTCTTTTCAGAGTAACAGAGAAAGTTTATCTAGAATTTAGATAATGAGCTTTGCAATGAGGTGGCCTCAGGAAATGTATGAGTTAATGGTCCTCATCTATGTCTGTCATGGATGAATGAAGAGTGGTTGGAAAATTTAATGGAAATAAAATATCTGTTCTGCTGAATATGGAAAATATAAGCATGGACAAGCAAACAATTATTTGCTACTTGAGTGCTGTGGTTACATGGCACTGCTCACTAAGGAAAGGACAAATTGAATAGTTTCACAGTGCAAGAGCACTAATTATGCAGGAAGTGTCTTGGAGCAGAACAAAATGCTGCAAACACCCTTGCTATACCATCACTCCTTACCAAAGGTGAAACCAAAAATCATTGCTGTTTCCCAATGACACATCTAATAAGGTCCCGTTATGTTAGGATGTACTGTATTTCGTCCTGAATGTGGTAAAATGTCCTTGCTAGAGAAAGCCCAAGTATTTGTTGCTAGGGGTAGCCAGCAAATTGACAGATCATACTGTGCTGGCACAGCCATCAGTAAATCTCAGTATTGAGTTTGGACATGACAGTTTTTCATTAACTTTATTATTTCTCAGAAAGTTCACACAGGAGGGCTCAAACCTATTTTCTTCTGTCCCAAAAGCTCTGAATAGCTTGTGAATTTGGCCTTAGTCTTGTGTTTTACTCCTGTTTACCCCTGCCCCAGTTTGGACAGTGAAAGTTATTGGTTTAGAGTGCTTTTATAGCATATTACTTTTTTTGTGATTCTATAGCAACTAAAATCCTTGAAGAGGATGTGGGAATTTTCTGTCCATTTTTTTTTGACAAATATCTGTCACTTGGTTTGCCTACTCATTCCCTTGTTACTGCCTACATAGCCTTCAGTTCTGCCCTGGAAAGATGGAAAACTCACAGAGGCAGGAGAAAACCTACTCATTAGTGCTGACATTTAGAAGCTGGGGGTGTATTACAAAATTCATCTGCTTTGTTGGGAGCGGTTTATGACATTTCTGTTTCCCTCTGCCCCTCACTCCCATCCCTGCTCTATGCTTCATAATTTCTCCTCAGTTTTATGGATAAGATTGTTAAAAAATAATTTTTTTGATGCTTCACTTCTGAAAGAGATGGCAAGTAAAGATTGTATCTCCCAAGCCAAACAAGCTGAATTATATGGATCCAGTAACAAACTGCTTTCTCTGCTCTAGATCTCTCGAGCTATTCAGGGCCCATTGTGCCAAACACTGTCCCTACACACACATTCCTGCTGATCCCTGATCAAAATGAATGCAGTAACTGCACACAACAAGGGAAAACATGCTCTCAGATGAGGAAGTGATGGGTGAAATGTCCACTTAAGCTGGCCAGACATTCACTGGCTGACTGCATGTCACCCAGTAGCTAAATATCCCACTGCCCATGCAGTGATGTTTTCCTAGAGGTGTAGGCAGTAGTCGAAGCCAGAAAAGACATCAGTGATATTGCAAGGATTTCAAAGGGAAATGACACACGGTGAGAATGCAATCTGTCACTCCAGGCATAGGTGTGTGGGTGTTATTCTGTATGCATTTCCCAGGCTGAGGATGTTGTTGGTACCTGTATGGCACCAGTGATGGAGATATTTATTTTTGCCTGCATCTGATTAAGTCTTTCTCATGAAGTCCTCTCTGTGGTGACAGGTGGTGTCAATGTTCAGCAGATTGTAGAGCTCACCAGTGTGGTGCAGGAAAACATAAAATCTGATACTGAACCAAATGAAAACTTTGCTGGTTTGCTTGGATAGCCTTACATAGAAAGATGCCATTTTGTGTCTGTGAGACCATCCTTCTGTGGTCACAGCTGAGGGTGGGCATGCTGCTTTACCACTGCCTAGGTGTCAGAAAGCCATCAGCCTCAGCAGCTCACTGCTCTGCCCCTGGCTGAGCTTCTTGGCTCAGAGGGTCTTGCTAGATTTCTTCCTCATTCCTGGGAGAGTTTGAGGATCTCATGACTACAATTGTCCCCTGAAGTTTGGTGTTAGATTATACAAACTGTAGGATGGAGAATGAGTATGATCATGGTAGAGCAGAGTGTAGCTACAGGGCTTTCTTTGGGTTGACTTGAAGGTTGAATTCATGGAGATAGCTTGAGCAATTACTGCCCTTAATTCACACCATCAATTTTTTTATAGAGGTCTTTATCAGTGCCAAGCAGAAATAAATGTGCCTGTGAGCTGCAGCTTGTAAACAATGCATAAATTCGAAGTCAGTAATTTTATTTCATGTTAATGTGTCAGACTGTAAACTCTGGCAGGGAGATACTCCATCTGACAAGCCCTTCTGCAATATTTGAAATAGGGTAAAAAGAACAACTGAGGGTCAGCAAAACACGCTTCATGTTATGAATCATAAGCTCTTTTTTTTTGTGAGAGAGATGGATGAAAAGGTCTTGATGTGGCTCCGGTTTTAATCTCACATAAAGGGGGTCGTCTTTTTTCAGAGAAGCTGGCATTTAACTTGATGTAATTTTCCAATAAGATACTGAAAACTACGGTCTTTGACCTAGGAAACTGATGGCCTGTTGGAGTATCTCATGGGAGTCAGTGTTCTAGTAAACAGAGCTTACAAATTCAGGCAACAGTTGTGAATTTCAGTATTTTATCAAGACTGCTTTTTATAATTTATGGGCAATTCTAGTCCTGGGCTGAGTTATACAGCTTCATACCCTTATATCTGCTGGCATTTTAAGAGTGCCCTGTACTAGGTGATGGATTACATTCCCGGAGTGCTGAGGAGACTCATTAGGATGGTGCTGCCTCAGGCTGTGGACATCAAATCAGGATCTCTCTGTTATGCACATCTGGTTTGCTTTGATAGGCTATAGGAAGGTTACACACTCATCTGTGAGACTCTGGCTCTGTTGAAAAAGTCTTCACAGGATATTTCCAGCCAGGTTTTGCTTTGAAAGCTGCTGCTGAGCACTGGCTTTCACAGGTTTATACTGCTTTGGGTCCTTTTCCTATTTAAATAGCACATCCAGTGCAATGCTGTAAACAAGGGAGCAAACAGCTACAAAACTATGATTCCCAGGAGAGAATGATCTGTTAAAAGGGAAAAGTGCTTGTTTTGTCACAGCTGAATTACTAATATTCCTATAAATTGCTTCTCTGGGGTTGTGTAACGTATTTGGCAATGTGGCAATAAGAGATGTTGAAATGGGGAACAGACTTAGAGGAGTAGAAATGGAGGGAAGCCAAGCCAAAATACACAGTGAGCCTTTTCCAAAGACAGGTCAGCAATGATCCAAGTGTATTCCCACAAAATGGAAGTTCAGAAGGGAACTGTAAGCAGTGGAAAATATTGCATGCTCAACTTATGTTATGAACTTCGGTCACTCTGAGTTCACTGCAGAAAAGAATGTTTCTAGAGCTTAAAGTCTTTTCTTATTAATTTATTTTCCCTTTTTCTTCTGCTATATTTAAATATTTTTATGTTACGTACACTAAGCTACAAGAAAAAAATTAACTGTTTTTCTAACACAGGAAACCTTAACAATAAAATTACTCCAGAACATTTAACAATAACATTTGTCAGAATTATACCTCCATTTTTCCTTAGGAGGAAGGCAGCTTAAAGGAGAAATTTTATGGATTATGTTTCCACTTGGCTTTTATTTTAGGCTTGAAAATTACTTGCTGCCTTGCTGGTTTCTACCATTGATGCCTTGTGCTTCCACTCTCCTCTGTTTTCTGCTAGTAGACCCCCATGAAGAAGACTTTGTCATGCTTACTAATATTTATTTTGTCTTTATTTGTAAAACTACTGTTTGCAGCATGCATATCTGATACCAGTGTGTTGATATCTAATCACAAATTAGATGCAGCCTGTGCTTTTCTTTTGTTGGAAAGCAGACAGAAACCATTAGAAAAGATCAGAGAACAGCCTGCTCTACAGCTCTGACACTACAAAGAGAAAAGACAGCCTGGTAGTACTAACAGCATCAAACTTCTGGCACTGATTACACTCCTGAGTCAAGCATTATGAATGCAGACAGAGATGCTTCCTTTATTGAGAAGGGGATTTATAGCAGGAGTGTAATTTAGATAAACTGGCTGATCCTTAGGAGGTGCATCTGACTCTCCCTATTACCTACAGAGAACCTGAAAGACTTACTGTGGGCATCAGCAATTAGGTCATGTGAATATCCATCTCTGCCTTGATTTCTCAGTAAATAAGGAAATTCCCTATCACACTTGTTCGTGGGGTTTTATTACTCTCTTCAGAAAGCAGACTACACATCTTTGTGGGTTGTGCCTGCTCACATTCTCACCAAAAAAAAAGGAAAAAAAAAGAAGTCAGTAACCCTTCTCTACTTTCTGACATCTGTAGTTGGTCAGGTTGCCCATCTCTGTTTTCTTATTCTTGTCTTTAATTTTTCTTTTGTTCCAGACAGACCTTTACATGTTATACACTCAAAGTCTCTCCAGGCTGGAAGCTTCTGCACTTACTTTATATTGAAATTGATCTAAAGGTGGGGAAGAAACATCTTCCTGACCTGAGCAGTCCTGGACATTCCACTGATTTGAAACTTGAGACAGGGAAATTCCTTCTGCAGGCCAATCATGTCAAGGTGGTCAGCCCTGCTAGTGCTCTGGTCCCTATGCTGCTGCCATGGCAGATCTGAAGTCAAACTCAGTCTCCTTGTTCATAAAGGCATAAATAACCCGGGATGTAACAACTTCCAGTTTTGTCCTGCCAGAGCATTAACAGAGCTCTTTCCCACTCTGCCCTTTAGTGGTTATTGTACACCTCTACTCTGTGGGCTTTTTCCTTGTGGAATTAGGTGTGTGATGCTGGATTAGAGTGGCTGCTCAGCCATGTTCAGGATATGGGAACCGTTCCTTGCAGTGTCATGTTTTTCCCAGATGCTGCCACAACGACCTTGATTTTAGTCTTGATAGAAAGCTCCCCTTCTCCCAGTCATGGGAATTCAACCTTTTACTGATGTAGCTGGTTTTCAGTTACAGATTTCTATACTTCTTGGTTCTGCTTTTATTTTCATCTGTTCCTTTAAAATATGCTTTTAAATGACATGTTGCTAGTGTTCCCTGTGTGATGTGACCATGGGGATTAGAGGGATGTTTTTCTGAAAGACATGTATTAAGAAAAGCTCATTATTTGCCTTTTCAAATTACACAAACTGGGGTCTTCAGCTGCTCTGGAGAGCAGCTTCCTAGCTGGAATGCCAAGTCCATCATTCTACCACCTCTGGCAAGGAGAAAGAGATGACCAGGCCTTCTTAGAGTTCATGGAGAAGCAAACTAGCTGTCTGTTGGAAAACCTAGATTATTTCAAAAGTAAAATGTCCAGTTAGGGTGAAAAGCCTGAAGGTGCATTTCACAGAATGGCAAGTGAAGAAAAGTATTACATCAGATTGTTTTCATGGTGCTGATCAAAATCTTTTGGAATAGTTTATTGTACAGAGTAGGAATATTTCCTCCTAGCTCCAAGTAGAATGAGCCCGTGTCCCCTCTCCTCTGGCAGAGCCTCATGATATTTACAGTCTGACAGTCTCATGCTTCAGTTCTGTACAGCATTTCTCTCTGGATGACCTGCATTTCTTGTGCTAACCTATAATCAAAATTCCCATAAAAAGCAGCATTGATCTGACTGCAGTTTTGGTGAAATGCTTTGGAATAAAATGGGAGCTAGTGCTTCAAATTGAAGTTCCCCAAGCCTCCAAAGCTGGAAAGAACAAACTTTTTAATTAAAAAACTCAGAGATGTATGCTTTAAGTCATCTTACCTGTTGATGGTGGTTTTTTTCATTTTCTCAAAGGTAAAAGTAAAAAAGAAAGAGGAAGTGGACTCTGGGTTTGGTGGTTTTTTTGTGATATTAGGAAGAACTTCAAAAAGTAGCAGCTTCCTGAAATATTTTTATAGACTTTATAACAAAAATAACAATACAGAAAAACAGAACAATTCAGAAAAAAAATCCAACCCATAGGTGTGCATAAGTATGTATAATATGGAAAAAGAATAAATATGGTCTCCAAGGTCATGTTAAAAGCAGAAGTGAATAAAAACTACTTAAATATGGGTTCACCTTTGGTTTTTTTTTGCCTGCAGATCCCACCTGTGGAAACACATACAGCTCATGGAGTACAAATTATGTGTAGTAGGCGTTCATGTGGAAAATCTGTATGGCTAAAGCATCCTGGCAAACCACAGTTCCTGCTGGGTGAGTTAAGAGTCTGTCTTTAAAGAATGAGGGATTCAAAACTCCCCATGCAGGTGAGTGTAAATCTCTTCCTCCTTTCATTGTTTTAGCGTTGCTTGTGGTTTTAATTCCCTATTACAAGCATTTGTTGGAATGAAATGAGATTCTCAAGGTGCTGCTGCATGGTTCATTAACCCCAGGGTTTTTGATGGAGTCCTTCTTTGCTGTACTTTTCATGGTTAGCTCTGTTCTCTGGAGTGATCCTTAACCTGCTGCCAGTCTCAGCTGCACCACCATAAAGGGAAGGTGCAGCCCGTGTCAGTTTGCAGAGGGAGCAATATCCCATGGCTTCTGAGTAATGCCTTAAAGCCCAAAGGGGCTTTTCTTACATCACTGTTGTCTGTACTAAGTAATTTTCCAAAGCAAGAACTCTGAGCACATTAAACTTGAGCTTTTTATTTGCTTTTTCAGTATAATAATGAGTTGAAAGTGTTTCTGCATTATGTAATTATATAATTCTGTGTTGGTGTGGTTTTGGTTTTTAAGCTAGAAAATAGAACCCTGACTGCTGTGGTGAATTTATCCCCTAAGCCCATAAGGAAGAGATGGGAGGATGATGATGATTTGTTAAAATTAGTCTACCCCTGAGCTTCTGGCAAAGGATTGCAAAATCTAATTTATGCAGCAGGCTTCAATAATGCAGTAAAAATATATTCATTATGTAGATACACATGGCTGAGGTTAACTCCCTCTTTTAAATTTTCCAAAGGAAAAAAAGTATCCTTTTTGCTTCAGCAAGCTATGAAGCTTATCTTAATGGTGAAGTCCTGAGCAGATAATTCAGCTTGATCAACCAGTCCTTTGGGGAAAAAGCTTTTGTCTTCAAGAGCCAACAGAAAACTGACACAAGCACCTTGAATGTCTACGGAGCACAAAACCTAAATCTGGTCTGGGATGCTGAGGTGTTGCCTGCAGTCAGCTGGCCTCATTTCTTTACTATTGTAGGCTATAAAGCACAAACATCTGGCCTGTCTAGGTAGACATGGAGCAGCTCAGCTGCCAGGACTGCTCTACAGTTTGTGGGATCGTGAATGACCTGGTGAGGAGATGTGTCACCTCCCTGTGCTGGGCAGCCAGGTACCATCAAAAACTGTAAACTTCAACCCATGCCTTTAACAATTCACAAAAATGGCTTCATGTCTTGCTCTGGATGGCTGAAGTTCTGTCAGTGCACTTTAACTCTTCCAAGGCATAAATTCCCTGGCAGTGGGTGCTAGGTTGCACTACCAGGTCCCATGGCTGGTAGAGGGAGGGACCCTCAGCACTCCCTGGGTTTCCCTTAGGACAGTCCCACAGGCTGAGCTGCTCCTTGGTTTGCTCACCTATGGTGAGTCCCTGTGGCTGTCCAGAGCCCACTTGCATGGAAACATGGTAGGCACTGCCAGGGAAGTTTGCCCACATCACTGCAGGCTCGGGACCATCTGAGGATGGGGCAGTGTAGCTTGGCACAAAGCTCTTAACATGGGGCAGGGATGCCATCTGTTGTTGCTAGCAACCACTTCACACGCCAAATAAAATTCCTCAGCAACAGAAGGCAGAAGTTATGACAGCTCCTGTATATATCCAGATATACAGGAGTATGTCCTTTGTTGGCCTCATGTAGGGCTATTGGAGAGAAGTTTTGGAGTTGTGAGGCTTTCTTTTAGCTGAAACAAGAGGCGGCAAACTTCTACTCTGTGAAAAGCGTCTATTTTTGGAGGGCAATCACTCATTTAATTTAAAAATACTTAGTTTAGCCCCATGTTTTGCTCTCTGGAAAAGACTCAGCAATCTGAGCATTATTCATGCAAACCTCCACAGAAGTTAAACTTGCTAACTGTGAAGTTTCAAGGCTTTTTTCTGCACAGGATAAGTTGTGTTTGTGCTACAGAAGTCGATAACACCATACATTTGCACATCTGCTGAGCATCTTGTCCACAAGTATCTGCAATAAGCTGTCAGTGATATTTATTTCATAGAACAAGATTGGATAGGTTTTTTTATTATTCCTCTTTGTATCATCCAAGATACACTCATCAAGAACTGATTCTCATCCTCTGTCAGAGTCTATTCTCACATGAGAGCTGTGAATGTGACCAGAGAATTGGGCCTCTGGCCAAGAGAGCTAATATTTTACAAAGGATGTATCAGGCAATGTAAACTGCCCTCACAAGCAAAGTTTACATGTCTGAAATGTCTAATGCTTTTTTAAACTTCTGCCTCTCTATCCACTGCCAACTTTCTCCAAGAGACTCATGCTTCCTAAGACATCCTTTCCAACTGTAAATTATTCTCACGTATCTAGCCAGAAGACAGACTGTGTAGCTGCTGGCCTGTCTCAAATGAATATGGCAGGTAATTATTAGTCTCATTAGTAAAGAATTCACAATCAGCTACAAATTTTTGGCTTAATTGTATGCATGACAAAAGAATACATTAAACTTTAATCTGCAGTTTCTTTAAACAAAGTGAATACATTAAACTCTCTTCTGCAGTTCCATAAGCAACAGAAGAGCAAACATTCAATACATCATGAGTTATTCTAAATCTTCTAATCCTGGGGTTAGTGAAGAATTCAATTTTCTTTTATTTCCTGTATCCTGCTCTTTCAAGACCTGAACAAAACACCACCCCCTAAGAGGATCATGATTGTGCTCTATTGGGAAGCAATACTAAAAGAGTGTGCTAGATTTTCTTAGTTCCACCTACATTCACTGCCATTCCCAGATAAAATTTTTCTTCTCCTTTGGCTCACTCTGCCTCTTCTCTGAGGACTGTAGAATTCCTTTAGAAATTAGCCCATGCTGCAATTGCCAGAGAAATGTTTTTTCTCTCTAGATTCATGGTTTGCTATTTTTTTCCAGCATGTAATAATATGCGCATGTCTGGGGACTCACAAAAACCTGAAGCCTCTCATTATGTGTTCCCCTGCTCCTGTCACAGGTGCACAGAATTTAAATGCTGGCTATATGTTTTTAACTCTTATGCAGCCTTCAATACCACATTGACTTTCACCTGAATCTCATCTGGTTTAGGTGTGTGGTTTTTTCTGCAACACCTCTTTGTCTCAAGCCATTGTTTTTTTCACTCTGAAAACTGCTTCAATTCCCACACTACTTTTGGAAGCTAAAATCCAGTGCCATGCAGGAATTAAAATACAGAGGTCTGTGTTTTATCCAGGACCAGAAGAGTCAACTCACAGAAGCAGCTTTGCAAGTTACAGAGGCCTCTAGGATGAGGACTCTCATTCTATATATGTGTATAGGCCTGTGCCTGTATTGCTCTGCTTTGTCTCACTTTTTCTTATTGTATTTGCAAGAACTTACAATACTCTTATTTTTAGCAATAGTGGCCTATTTCTGAGACTTTTATTACATGGGATTTCAAGAGATGAGAATCCCAGGTGTGTTGTCCTGCAGGTTAATACTCCCTACCTATGCAAACTTAGCTTATCAGGTTTTTAAAATGTTATTTCAACAATATTGACACTGTTTCTCATAAGACAGCTTAATTATAATTCCCTGCTTATGAGGTAATATCATTCAAATCACAGCTGTCACAAAACATAACAATCAAATTGTGATCCAATATGTGGCGTTAAGCTCAGCTGGTTTTTCATAGGTATTAAATACAGAATTTATGTATCACATATTCTTCTGGAGATCTGAATAATGACAAGAGTAACACAGAACCACTGCCCAGGGTCAACATCACCAAGAAGTCCCAGGCCAGACTTGTACCTTGGATTTAACGTTTGTTTGCACATACCAGTGTGTGTAATTTCAGACTGTTTTCACTACGCCTCTTCTGTTTTAAACAAAGTTTTCAACAATGGGGTTATTTAAAGAAGTTTTCTAACACTAAAAGCAGACAGTAATGGAATGCCTATGATACTTTACTTGCTGGCAATTTCTCTTCCTTTGGTGTCCTCCTGCTTACATCAAGTTTTACATTGTGCAGAACTCAGTGTAACTGTTGGCTGCCACCAGAAGAAGTGGTTCTTCTCCCCCACCCTTCCCTGCTGTGCACAGTCTGGTTACAGTATAGAGCTGCTAAATAGCTGGTCAAGGCAGGAACTTGTTCTGTGAGCAATTCAACACTGCACTAACCCCCCACAACAGCAACTAGTTCTGTTGGAGGTGAGCAAGCTGGGCTGCTGGAGCTGGACTGATGCATGGGAGGACAGCAGTTGCTGCAGCCCCAAAGGAAGATGAGGAAGGATGGCCTTCTCTTGGCGGCTGCCCATTGTTACAGCACATCAGCTTTAATGCACAGCTGTGCTCTAGTTTCTTCCTCCAACAGAAATGGTTCCTGTTTTCAAGGTTTTCTCATCCTCTGCACTGTAATGTCTTCAAGTGAAAGATACTTTTTGATATGTTTTCAACACAAGAACAGATATTCCATTTCCATAGGCAATTGCAAACTTTTCTATTTCTCAAGACTTTATTTCCCCTTACAGGGAGTCTGCCTGAAGTTTCACCCATCTGTATTCCACATGAGTCAATTTTCTCTGTAAAATCTTTATTTTAGATTCAGCTGTCACATTAATGAATGTAGTCATGTCCTGTTTGTAATAATCATCTCATCTAAATCCAACATAATATTCCAATCAGTGGAAGTATCTAGCTCTTGAATTCTGATATATTTTCCTTCCCTTAGCTGAAATTTTCTTTACTTGGAATATATGAGCTTTGGACTAGTTTAGGGTATAGTTTTTTTCCTTTTCACAGACTGATGTAAAAATGTCTGGTTTTGCCACAGACAGACAAGTTTTTCCCAACAGCTGGACACTGCATTGCTCCCACGTGTGCTCTCTACCTCCAGCAAGGCTGAGCTGCATCAGACTTTGTAGAATAAGCATACTCAGTTGCCTGTGCTACTTGCTGTCTGAGAGTCTTCCCACCAAGATCTGATAGGTACAATCTGTGCATCTAATTAATCTTTGTTTCTTCCAAGTTTAAATCCAAATTTTAAAAAGTTTGGGGTTTTGATCCCCATTAAAAGACTGATATGAAAAAGGACTATAAGGAGCCCAGAAGAAAGTGTTTGACTGCACAGCTGACATACTTTGATTCTCTGGAAAGTTATAGCTACTAAAAGTCTCTCTAATGCTTAAGAGACAGAAAAAACCCCACAAAAACTATGGCTGCTTTATGCTTTTTTGTGTGTTTGTAAGGTGTTTTTTTTGGCAGTCGGGGGTTTTTTTTGGAACTCTGTACCTTGCCATGAAAAGACTAACTACACAAAAGACATTGAGGCACTGGAGTACCTTCAGAGTAGGACAACAAAGTTGGTGAAGAATCATATGGGAAATGACTGAAGGAGCTGGGATTATTCAGCCTGGAGAAAAGGAGGCTGGGGGTGGGGGGGTGGGAGGGTGGTGCTTATCAGTCTCTACAACTACCTGGAAGGATGTTGTAGCAATATGGGGGTTGGTCTCTTCTACCAGGTAATAAGCAACGGGACAAGGGAAATAAGCCTCAAGTTGCACCAGGGAATGTTTAGATTGGATATTGGGAAACATTTCTTCATTGAAAGAGTTGTCAAGTGCTGGACCAGGCTGCCTAGGGAAGGGTGGAGTCACCACCCCTGGTGGTATTTAAAAGGCTTGTAGATTTGGCACTTAAGGACACAGTTTAGTCATGGACTTGGCAGTTTTAGGTCTATGCTTGAATTTCGTGACCATGGAATCACAGAATGGATTTGGTTGGAAGGGATCACAATGGGTCATCTGGTCCAACTTCCCTGCTCAAGCAGGGTCATCCTAGAACACATGGCACAGGATTGTGTCCAGATGGTTCTGGAATGTCTCCAGTGAGGGAGACTCCACAGCCTCTCTGGCCATCCTGTTCCAATGCTTGGTCACTCACACAGTACAGCTCTTCCTCATATTCAGGTGGAACTTCCTGTGCATCAGTCTCTTCGCCTTTCCTCTAGTCCTATTGCTTGGCCTTTTCCAGCCTAAATGATTCTATAATTTCATTTGTTACATTCCTGGAAAGTTCAGAGTAGTCCATGTTTCTTGCATACTGTATTTTTTTAATTTGCTTTTATTTCTCTCTTTTAGTCTTTCTTCTATCCCTACCCCAACTCTGCTAACTAGGCAGCAAGGTTAGGAGCCAGCTAACTAGAAGTGACTGCCAGAACTTACAGCTTATAGAGGTTGTTGATATAACTAAGAAGCATTAGAAGAAAGTGTCTGAAATGGAAAGAAAGCAGAACATGTCTGGCTTTGAAGGCTCCAGGTCAAAACTCTGTATGACTAAACTCCTTCTAGACTCCTGTATTTCAGCCCAAGCCTTAAAGGCTAGATAGCCTTACAACTAAAATAATTTGGTAGCTCTACTATTGATTTTTGAAGGCAAAAAGCCAGAAATTTGCTTATATTTGCCTCTAAACTTGCAGCTAGGTGACTATCTTTCTAGGAATGGCAGTCACAGCTTTTCTAAGAACCAAAAAAAATGGAGCAAAGATTTCATTGTTCATCTCCCTGTACCAGCATTCACATGGCTGATGCCCATGTCTATTAATACACATTATGACTTTAAAAAGTGACTTGAAACTAATAAAAATAGGGATAGTTTCCATAAAGTTGTGCTCTCTTTCTTTTCCACCGAACAGACTCAAAAATACTTTGGCTTATGTTAGATAACATGGTGAAAGAGAAAGTGTTTTTTCTTTGATCCATAAAGTTTAGACTGCAATGTAAACCAGATGGAAAAATCCCAGCAGAGAGTTTTCCTTTCTTTTGACCATTGAGTGCTATCACTCCCATCATATGAGCTGAGAGAACCCTTGAACAGCTCTAGCATATTTACGAAATGAGTTGGACTGAGAATTTTATTGTTCGTACACAGTGGCTACATGGAAATAACATGATATACCTATCATATTTTCTAAGGAAAAACTGAATTGTGTAAAAGACCATTCATGCTAGCATGCATCCAAGGCAGAGTGACTGGTGCCAGGAAATCAGGAAATTTGTGGAATTTGTAGTTTGACATGCTTTATTTTTCGTTGTCCTAAACATTATAGGCAGTTCAGGGCTTCAGTGTCTGCTGTGCTTCATAATTTTGTGTTACTCTACTGCAAACAATTTTAATAAAATGTGTGTTAAATTAATCCCAGTTTTACCAAAACAGTTTCAAAAGAACATAAATCGTAAACTGAAGTGGAACAATCCTGAAATATTACAATATGTTTGTAACTGGCTATTTATCAGACACATATGTTCCACCTTTAGGCTTTACATGATGAATATATTTCATACAGATACAGAAAAAATATTGTTAGGGAAGCAAAAACATACTGATATGTAGAAAAGGCTATGTCAATACTTTAATTACCTAATTCTTTAAAGTGTCTCGTTTTAAGACTGATGTACACTGGCATTTAATTTACACTTTCTTAGCACATTGGTTATTTAGTTACAGTTTTACTACACTGATGCTAAAATCTGTAGTAGTATTCTCATGGTCAGTTCCAAATCACCAATGAAAAGCAAAGTCTCAGATTGCTTTGGTTGTGTCCAGGATCTCCCCCTTCCACCTCATGAGACACCACCATCCTAAAGAAAGGCCCTGGTGAAGTATTTACACAGGCTGGCCCATCTCAAGACTCACTAGGGAATTTAAGAAAGATAATTCTATGGAAAACTTTTATATAAAGGGGTACAAAGCTGTTGGTGCCTGGTCTGTCTCTGCTGTAACTGTCTTACCCACATCTGTAATTTTCTGATTGAAAATTCAGTAATAATGCCATTTCTGTGGCACATATGGATTTCTGCTGGTCTCAGTAGTGACCAGCATAGGGATGACTTCACCAAAGGCAGGAAGACTATAGGCTCATGTTGCTGCAACTCCACTATTTTTAATGGATTCCTTGCAATACTGGTACGAACCAGAGCTGGGAGAAGATTTAGGACCAGACACAACCCTGTGTAGTTTCAATCAAACTTTCTCTGTGGTGGGGCTGTTTTTTGGCAGCATGTAGACTTCAGATCCTGGAGTGGTGATCACAGGCAGGCAAATGTATTGCATTACAGAAACTGTCATGCTTGGCACTTCAGGGTGGTGTCTATTGTCTTTGCAGGAATTAAAAAAACCTGGTTTTTGGTAAAGCTTTCTGATTTCAATAGTGCAAAAAACTTGCTCACCTGGATTTACTGCTTCATGCTCAGGTGTTAAACTTGCCAGTGCGGGGCAATTCCCACATACAAGCACATTAGATAACTCATCTGCCTTTAAAGTGATCATGGCATTTATTTTGGAGACCTATTTGATTGTGTGAATACAGGTGTTCTTGATGCTGCTCTGTTCTTAGCTCTTCAAAATTCTCATTAGTGTGTGGATTGCAGAATTTCACCTTTTCCATTAAGAAATGAAAATTGTCCTACCTAGATCCTAAAAGATATTTAAGAAATCAGTCTGCTTCCCAGTAAAGCCTGTGCTGTTTAAGTAGATGCATATGACCCTCTAGCAGGTGGCTTAGTGATCCAGTGCAGCCAACATTTGCATACCTATTTTGGGCTAAGTTACTGCATCGTGACTGCTCTTGTCCTTGTGAGCTAGTTGGAGTTTTAAAGATGCTGTATAGAAATGCAAGACTTTGTTCTTAAATTGTGCCAGCTGACTGATTTATTAGCTTGAGCAAATACTTTAGCAACTTGTTTAGTTCTTTGAAACCCAAAAATGTGAGACTGAAATGGAGAATTTTTCCAGAGAAAGCCTTGGATAAAGCTTAAAGTTTCAAAATGAACTTTAGGCCCGTATTTGTTACTAAATTGAATTACCCAACTCACTGGAAGAGAAGGAAACTCCATTGTGCCTAGTTTTATAAAAAGATATATGTTTATACATCTACTTGGTAAGACAAAGTCAGTTTTGAACAATAAGAAAGCATTCAGAATAGGAATAATTTCAATTTCAGTCACTGTTTCTACAATTGTTACCATAAGGCTGAATTTAAATTTTGGAACTGCTTTTCCCAGGTGTTTAAATGAAAAAAAATGCTAAGGCTTTCAATATTTTTTCCATGCTGGGATTATACAGGATCTCTGTTTGTTGGTTTATTTTTCTCTTGCAAAATTCAGATTTGCAAGGTGCCAGGTTTGCTGTGAAGAAAATAAAGTAGGAGTTCAACTGGGCCAAAAGAGCAACTTCAAGCCTTGCAACTAGACTGCCAAAGAGGGCAAAGTGAGGAGGCAAGTGTGCAGTGTGAGAAAAACACGCAAATTTTCTCATTTTCTCTCACTTTTTTTTTCCTAAAAATGTTTCATGCTGTTGTTCCCCCTATTCTGACTGTTCAGAGCTGTGTGATTTAAACACTGCTGCAGACCAGGTTTGGTATTCAACAGGGTTATGTAAGTCATGGTCAGACAGTAGTTTTGATGTTTGTCAAAAAGTTTTTGGTGACCTTTCTCTTCAAGGTTATAAAGCTGTAGTCCATGACAATTCATTGGAGACTGAGGTTTTTTCCAAAGTCCCAGATTATATTGCAACTCAACACAAGGAGGCCTGAGATCAGTCTCCACACCTTTTCTACTTTTTATCAACATGAAGACCCTAAACTGCAGGGCAGTTCTTACTCTTCCCATTTCTACCACTTCTGGGTTCCAAATTAAATGAGTGATTATGAAGGAACAGCATAATGAGGAGTTGTGATCATTGCAAGCTGCTCTCATGGCACTGGAGTTTGTCCACTTGTTCAGGTGAGGATAGAGGCATTAGAGTACTGCAAAGAGAAGTGGATTCTGCTTCCATCTGTCAAGAAACCATCACGCAGTTTTGGGTAAGTCACTCTGCTCTCTGCCCTGCTGTCTTATTGCTTATTAAGTAGGACTTCTGGGCTCCATTTTCATTGGGGAGTGCATTGAAAACCACAGACTTTGTTTTCTGTATGAGCATCCTGAATGAACAGATTTTCTGCTTTGCCTTGTGTGCTTCTGTAATGTGATGAGCTTAAAGAGTTCTGCTGACTAAGAAAAAAAATGAAAATAAGAAAGAAAGATAGAGGGAGGTCATCCTTCAGAACAGCCTTCTCCACTGAAGTGTCTGCTCTCCAAGGTCGATCTCCAGCACAATGCAACTACCCATAAAAAAGATCCTGTTGGTGTAATTTGAAAATCTTCATTTGAAACAATTGTAATATATGATGTTAATATGTTGGTAGCCATAACTGGTCTCAGAATATTTTGATACTCTCAAAGTGGGTGTGCTTTTGACTAGTTATAATGTACTTATGGGAAGGATTTGTCATCCAGGATGATTTGTTTGTGAAATGAATATCTTCCGAGTCATTATTGAAATTATGGTCCTTTGCCATAAAGAATTTTTGTAGTCCCTTTCCTCTCTGGCCCATCCCCTGTTGAAACTTGAGTTTGACCTGCTCACCACAGAGATGATCTGTAAGACCCATGTAAAGGAGAGGATATGCAAGTGGTTTAAGTACTTTATAAGGCAGCTCAATTTCTTTAGCAATTTCTGATAAAGTCGTTTAGGCAAAACCAATGTGTAGAATAATTTTAGCAAACATTAAGATAGTAAAGTTCAAAGTTAGGTTTCCAAAAGTGGTGGGAAAGAGGGCTTAGATTATGGTTCTGTTTGAAGAATTTTTACTTTTATTAAAGTCTTAGAAGAAATAGAGGTGAATTTGGGGAATCTTTTGCTCTCTTTTTTTTGGTGTTTTGCTGCAGCTTAAACAGCGAGAAAATACTTATGCCACCAATACTTTGAATACATTGATCATAATGGTAAATAGTAACATATTTTTTATATTTCACCAGGTCTCTTCTGCTGCATACATAGCCTTTTTATTCTTTACTCAAGCACAAATAGAGCTCTTTTACGTTTGTTATATTCTTTGCTTCCCAGATTCCCATGTAAGTTTGCCAAGCATTCAAAAAAATCAATTCACTGCTTAGGCATTCAGTGGATTTGATACCTGCTACAGTTTATCAGCTCTTTCCCCCCACTGCTCCATTTTCTTTATTGTTTTTTCTTTTATTTTTTCAACCGTAATGTGCATTTTATGACTTTGTCCTTTCTTTTGGCAAGTTACCAGTAGCTGGATTTTGAAATACTCTTCCTTGAGCATTAATTGTCCTCCACAAATTAGCCAAGGTCACTGGCTTTTGAATCAATGCAATCTGCAGAAACAAGGACACACCCAGGAGTAAAAATGAAAGCAAAATATTCTCTTGGCACGATAATTGTCTATTACACGAGCAGGTGTAACATTTGGAGTGTAAGACAGTGATGTGGCCTATAAGATATTGATTCAAGTGGAGGCTTAAAATGTGTAAAGATTTGAATCTTCCTTGGAAAAATCACATTTTTCTTTGTCGTTCAAACATCTGCGTCTCAAATGTATCTTGGTTTATCCTATTGCTTGTTTGTAGCATAGCTGCAAGATGAAGGCTAAGTCTTTGAGCTAGGCTGTAGTTCTTTTGGTACTAGTCAAAAAGACTTCTTGCTCAAAAACTTTAAAATCTATTCTCTCCAAAAGTAGCATAATGAATTACTGTTTGGTTTGGGGTTGTTTTTCAATAAAATATAGTGGAAATGTTGAATAAACCACCAGAAGTGCATCTGTAGCGAGTGCTGGGAGGCAGGAAAATCACATATGACAGGATATTCCAGCCTTTCTGTATAAGCCTGCCAATCCAAACAGATCCTTTGAAATCAATGTAACTCATATGTGCAGATCTGTTTACCTGGGTGTTAAACAGCACACTTTTCTCAGCAGATCTCTTCCTCATAAAAAGTATTTTACTTTTGAAAACAAATTTTTTGGAATAACATTTTATTTTATCAGAGTATTTTTTAAAGTATTTGGATTTCAGTAGAAAATAGCTGAAACTGCAGGTTTTTTCTATATATAGTAAGAGTATAATTTTGAGATGAGTAAACAGGAGAATTTATCCTAAGAAAGTTACAAAAAGCTGAAGAAAAGGAAATTCTAAATCAATGTCTTAGCTCAGTCTCAGACACAAACAGAAAAAGAGAGAGCAGATAGTGTTTAAAAGCTGTGTTAAAACTCAGTTGAATGAAATACATGGGAACATGTGTGTTCATTAAGTGAGTATTTATACACATTTATGATGTTATTATTGTACATGCTTTAATGATTCAAGCATATAACTGAAAGCTGTGTTGAAGACTTTCAAAGATCTAAGTCACTTAGATCTTGTTTTCAGAAATAATATTGGCACTCATAAGCATTTATTTCCTTGAAAGTGGAGCCATGTAGTCCCAAGTCTTCGTGGCTTTGACATTTACAGTGGGAGTTCTTATTTGTGTTTGTTTATATGCAATTTAAAAATTAATAAGGTATAGAAATGAATATACATGAAGAAGAATCACTAAGAACATCTTTCATCCAAGCTTTTTTTTTTCCTGCCTTGCTGCCTTCTCCAGGTATCAGTGGCACAAAGCATCTTGAATACAGCTGAGATCAGGAGGGCTCATCTCTAGGGTCCATGCCTTAGGCTGGAGGCAGATTAGATGCCAGCAGCCATAGATCTGGAATCTGGTGGAAGCGCTGTAGTTGTGTGCTGGAGATATGTCTGCTGGTAGACTTTGTCCTTTATCAGGTCACAGTGATTCAGTCAGTATTATGGAGGGACTGAGAGCCAGAGATGGTTTGTTTCTGCTCCTGTGGCTTTGCTGAGAGCTCCTCAAAGAGCAAGCCTGTGGAAGAGAGATGACTGATGCTTTCTATTTCTTTTTCAAACTGTACTATGCCCTGCTTGTAGTTTCTATTTATTTCCAGTGAATAGGTATGAAAGGTATATCCCTTAAAAACCAAGTTCATTTGGGAAAAAGAGCATGGAAGCCCTGCTCAGGAATATCTAATACTGCGTGACTTGCCCTGCAAAATGCACCAGACAGTGACAATATGCTCTTTGTGGGAGGCGACCCAGGCCTGGAAGGCCTTGCTAAAGGCCAGTCCTCTGGAGGAGCCAGTCAAAAATATTCCCACAGTGTGAAAGGCCTGTGGCCCTGTAGTGCACCAGGGCAGACCAGGGCTGGGTTGGCATGAGTTTTAAATACCAGCATGTTGTGCCCATGCCGCAGCTGAGCAGATTATTGAGGTTGTGCCTCCTTCCCAGCTCTACAGCCAGGGTTGTGGCAGTGACACAGCTTGGGTGGTTCAGGCGCACGTCTGCCTGATGACTTGGGAGAACAGGGCTGCTCTGCTACTGCAGCACTGATAGTGACATCTGTCTAAATGAGATTTTGAGGCAGTTCATGCCACGTTCTCTCTCTCCTGTATGGCATAAGCCCACATGGTCCCTTCTGAACAGCACCAGGCTTGCCTGGGTGGCGTGTTCAGCAGGAGCTTGATCTCCCACCAGCTACATTCTGCTTTAGCCACAGTGTGACAGAGGACTGATCAAACCCTGTGCACGCAAGAGGGAAAGGCATTGCTACCTTGCTCATCAATTTATTCAAAAATAACTGTCTGCGAGGTGGTGTCACACAGACTTCTAACTTCACTGTTGTCTTTCAGCCAAGTTTCAACTCCCTGCACTTCAATGCACTTCACAATCATCTCAAGAATTGGTGGGGAAACCTGACTATGTCACTAATTTTTGTTAAAGAAAGCATTTGAACATGAATATTTCCTGATCGACTTCAGCCAGAGAAAGAGCATCGAAGATTTTAGATCTTGAAAGCTGAAGGTCTGACAAAGTTGCCAGCAACTGGAAAGAGTGGATATGATGGAAAATAATTAGCCTGGGGTAACAATGGATGGAGCAGTAGCAACACCTATAATTATGATTGTAAGTGACAAAACAGAAAGGAAAACTACATTACAAGGCATTTAAGAGGGTTTTGGTGTTTTTTTTGTTTTGGTTTGGTTTTTTGTTTGGTTGGTTTTTTGCTTTTGTTTGTTTGGTTGGTTGGTTTTTTGTTTGGTTTGGTCTGGGTTTTTTTTAAACCTGGGCTAGATTGTCCCCTTCCATGTTAAATCCCCACAGAAAGGGAGTTTTGGAAACTGCTACACGCCAATCTGCAGACCAGTCCCAGACTCATCCTTGAGGCAGAATCTCTTTTTCTGCTCTCCAAAGAGGGGCAGATTTTCTATTCCAAGCAGGCACACAGATGCCTGAGCTATCTTATTTCAGGTCCTTTCCTAATGATCTTTCTTACTCCTCACCTTACTCCTACCCCCAGTTAGCCTGTTTTCTTCAGAAGCACTGTTTTAGCTGTCTTGGTTTGTTGGGAGCAGTTTCTGGAATGGAAAGGGAGCGATGGAAACTGTGCAGCCTTTGGCCCCAGACTGCACAGGTTATACAGAGAGGGAAAGGAACAGCAGAGATGGGAAAAAATCAGATTTGGCTGGAAGGGAAGGATCTGAAGAATGCTAGTACCTTGCTGCTGACTTGCTGTTTTCTTAAAATATTATAACTACCCTTCTGAGTTTGCTAAAAACATAAATAAAGCAGTACTGTGTTATATTAACATATTTTATAGTATAGTATTTTTAATATAACTTTTGGCAGCATGTGCTGAGAAGCAGAGATTTTCTCTGAAGTGTGGGACCTCAGAAGAAAGGCTGTTTGTCCCAAAGTGGCATGTTTTTTCTTGACCTTTCACAGATGTTCCATGAATTTGTCATCCTGAGCTACAGAATTGCTTTTGTAAGGATGTAGAAATAGTTCTGTATTTGCAGAGCTGTTGGTGACATGACTCATGGTCCCACTGAATAGACTTGGACTAGTGCAATAGCTGGTTAGAGGGAGGGATTTTTTTTTTCAGTCTGTTGTAGCAACAAAGGAGAGAATTCGCTCTACCTTTTGCTTTTTCCTCCTCCAACCAGTGGTAAAAGTCCTAAATAAATTCATAAGAAAAATGATGATCTGTAGTAAGGATTTATTATTTTATCAGTTACTTGAATTTCTCCCTTAAGATTGCACAAAGGGCAAATGGAGGTGTTTTCCTCATTCGTAGAGCAGGGTGTAGGCAAAACCAGGTAATGAAGAGCAAAGCTCAAAACAAATTACGACACTGTGAAAGAATCTGCCTTCAGTCACAGGGGAGTCCTTATAAAATCATCCAGTTTTATCAAGAAAGCATAGTCTGGGATTTATTATCTAACAAATGTTTATTGTTTTTAATATCCAGTGACTGTTTTTCAGATTCATGTCCTAGAAAATGAGGCAAACATTCCTTCAAGCACTTGCTGGAACTGTCTGTGGACATTATGGAGCCTCTCCTCTTATCCTCTCCTGAATGACAGCAGGCACCTTTAAGACAGCCAGCTATGATGCTTAGTGCCTCTCTTGGCTGTCTGGGTTGCAGGACACAAACAAAGAGCAGATCAAGCCACTCTTCTGGGCTGCAGAAACCTAGCTGAGGACAGAGAGTTGAGTACAAGACTGGAGGGTGAAGGGACATTTTTGGATGAAATGAACTCTCTTCCTGAAGGCCACTGCAGATGCAGTGGCAGTACAGCAAGGCAGAGACAAGGTTCTGCCCAGAGAAAAAGTTACCCCATCCTTGCTGTGACAGACACAAATATCATCCTCCTTGGGGTCAAGGCAGCTCTGATGCTGGCAGCTCTCACCACCTTCCCAGCCGCATCCTTTTATATCCCCTCTGCATCCCTGCTGGCTCCCTCTTTTCTCTCAGCCTGCATTTTGGTGAGGGACGAGGATATGGCAATGTTTGCACCCTCATGATGAGCAATAGGCCTACAGCAACAGGCCCAAGAAATCTTCCCATAGCTGCCCTGCATTTTTACCAGTTTGAGCTAGGAAGATGTTTGAACTAGATGCTCCCAAAAAAGAAGAAACAAGTCCTCTTTTGCATATTACAGAGAAAAGTGAATTATCCTGGAGCTGATTGACTCTTAAATGAGGGCAACACTTTCCCTGAAGACCCATGCAGCAGTGATGCCCGTGGCAGGGAGTGCTTGGCTTAGCCCTCATGGTTCTGGCCAAGTTTACAAGATTGTTGTCAGAAGTTGTGCCTGATGCCAGGACAGGCAACCTCAGGTGCAGCCTGTACAAGTCCTCAGGGAGACTCTTAGACTTCTGCTTTATGGTGTCTTTTTCAGAGAGACAGTTCTTAGGGCTGCTCTGCTCTTTGTTCCTGGGATGACAGAAGGAAAAGCAGTATGACAGCGGTGTGAAATCAAATGAGATGAGATGTGATGTTGGTAATTATGGAGGGAAAACCTCTAAAAGTTTGGATTATAATATATAAATCCTGTTACTTGCATCCTTCTTTCGTATTGATGCAACTTTTAAGTTAATTCTTAAAAATTCAATACTCAATAAACAACCAGTGCAATGGAGCAGGAAATGGGTTTCAAAAAAAACCAAGCATGTTGTAAATATTCCACTACACCCAGGAGCAGGAGTGAGGGGAATGGGCTATGCCACAAGGAGAGTGGCAGTGACCACAGCACCGCTATGAGGGTGATGGGTCTGCTCTGGAGTGTTCCAGAATACATCCTCTCCATGGCACCTTGTAGATCTACCAGGTGTTGCTCTTGATATTTGCTTGCAAATACCAGACAGAAAGGCTGGCCTGCAAGAGTGTATTTTCCTCACTGGCCCCATTGTTCAGTGTCAGGAACTGCCTCCATTAGACCAGGAACCACTGCCTCCAATCTCTGTGGATCACAGAGAAGAGGTAGAGGGGTAGAGAGGTGTGTGAGACAAGTGGTGTCACTGCAGGAATGTACTGAAGGGGTCACTGGCCCTTCCCAGGATATCTGTGTCTGGTTACCTGCTCAAGGATGGCAAATATAGGAGTTCACTCAGATGTTAAATTCTTCACCAGTACTGCTGTTTGCTGCCCCAGGCACTAGCTTAGCTCCTCACTGCCAGAATTAAGGGTGGCCTACAAGGCTCTCTGTCTCCACAGCCACTAATAATGATCCACCAATTTTCAATGGCTCAAAATTTATGTGGTATGGATGGTGGCCTGTTGGTCGTCTTTGGTAGCAAAGCACATTGTGTATTTTACAGTTCATTTATAGTCTGTGAGGTGACTAATGCTGATTTATGTCCTTCCCCTGTGAAATCCTAGTCTTCTGTTGTCAAATGGCAGGCCTGCTCCCAGCATGCTAATAGGACCAGAAGAAAGCACTTGCCTCAATTCAACTCGCCACACTGCACGTCTCTCGCTTGCCTTCACAATATCTCTACAGGGCAAGAAATAAAGACTATTCATAGGCTTCCCCTAAAACCTTTTAAATACTTCCTAACAGAGACAGTGTGGCAAGAAAAGCAATGGTTGTAGGAACAGCATCAACAGCTGTTGGACTCTGAGTTGTAGAGTCCAACCTCTCCAATATCACTAGTCAGCAGAAATCAGAAGTGTCAAGCCCAGTAGCCTTTTTGGGACAGAGGCCTCTTGAGGACAGGATCAACCCTATTCACTCCTACTGCCCATAAGGACTCCTCACTCAGTCCTTGGAGCCACTTGTGAAGACCACACCATATGACCGAGGCTCCCAGTCTGGGGAACTTGTGAGGGATGTGTGTCTCTGGGACCATTTTTAGTTGCTTTGCTGTGCTACTTTCCCAGTGCACCACAGCCATAAGCCTTCGGGCAGCATTATGCTTGAAGGAATTTTTAATCCAGCCCAGCTAATATAAATCTCTAGGCTTTTCCCCTTGACAGTATTGCTGCGTGAATAGATGGTTAAGAAACAGAAAAACATCAAACAAGCCATAGGAACCAGCATGGTAGGTCAGACAAAAATCTTTCCATTGTAAGCAAAGATACTGAGAGGCATTTCTTGGGTATGTACTCCCAGTTTCCTGGCCACCAGCTGCTGCTCAGGGACGTTCTGTTCCATCACACTCCAGTCTGCACCTCCTGGCACTGCTTTGGTTGCACATAACATTGTCATTACAGCGACTCCTGAGATTGCAAGAATGGATGGACGCTTTGCTCTGTTTATCAGCAGAAAGACAGTCAAAGGCAGTTTTGTTTGTGAGCTTGGCATGCAGGTTTTATTCCCTGCAACAGGGAGAAGATGGGAACAGTCAGAGTTTAGCAGAAAAATAGAATAGTCATGGGGAAAGAAACAGAAAAAAATGTATCTGATTAATTTTGCATCTGTTCTTACTTATGGACTATGCTCTTGTGTTGACTGGTTAACTCAGATTCAACATTCAAATGTAATGCGTGTATTATTTTTAACTCCAGCCTGGTAAATATCAACTATCTGCTGCTCAGACTGCCTTAGCAGATAAGTTGCCAGGCTGAACTGAATTCATTAACCAGCAACAGTAAAAAACATTTACAGGACAGGAATCATCATCAGAGGAGGGAATTAAGATATCCCAAAGTGCAAGCAAACACACCCTGACATTTCCCCAACAGAAAAATTAGTCAACAGGACTATGAACTCCCTAACTGATCTGTGTCCCCTCAGCTTGGCCTCCCTGATTGTAAGCTGGAAGAAGCCTCCACCCAAGCAGGCTGAAAACATCTGCTGCACAACAGAAACTTTTTCCTGCACATCCACCCACCTCCATTTTCCCAATTGCTGGACTCATATGAAAAAGTTGTCAGTGCAGCAGCCCTCTCTCAGGTGGTCTCTGCCCATCAGTACGGATTTATTGACAAAGTATCTGTGTGTCCTGTGTGCTCAGACATTTTGGTGAAGGTCACAGGGCAAGTGGGGCTCTAAGTCACTGAGTCTTTTGCCTGAGTACATTCTTCATACTCAAGTGCATCCCAGAAGTCAAAACAGAGTCTTGGAGACACGGATCTTTTCATAGCCTAAATGTTCTGTAACATGCTTTTTAAATTAGATAGTAAAGAAAGCTAAATGATCCCTTCCTTCTTGCTCACTCATATGGTTCTTCTTAGAGCCACCATTTTTCTACTATCCTACTACTTCTCCTCGTCTTCCTCTAAAACAAAGAAACTTCCCTCATTTTGCCTCCAGCACTATTTCCAGGAGTACTGCTTGCTTCCATAAAGCAGCACTGCCGCTCTATTCCTATATTTCAGATTTGAGAGATGGAATAGCTTGGTGAGACCTTTATAGCATAATTTTTTTTCCAGTACAAAGAGCAGCTTGAGGTGTTGTTGCACCTGCTGCTGCCAGCGGGCTTTGCAAGGCCCTCAAGGGGTGGTGCAGCAGATTGGGGCACGTCAATGAGACAGTGGTTTCATTTGTGTCTTGCTACAAGTGCCCTAGTACTAATTCTGAGCCATCTCCTTCACCCTCCCTGCTGTCTCATCTGTGCCTCACAGGGACATTATCAAGATTTCTTCTGCCAACTACACCAGGAGTTGCCATAATTTGCTTCTATTGGGGCAGAAGTACTGCTGAAGACCCTAGGAAAGAAATATATTTCTTAATTATTTCAGGTGAGCCCAATGGTCCAGAGTAGACTCCCCAGCTGATGTTTTTCTCAAAATGAGATTTGTTTAAAGATGAATGGTTTAAAAGCCCCTGGGTGAATCCATTCCTGCAATCAATGAGAAAGCTGGGCCAGAATTAAAAAATAGGAATTGAACTGTGCATATAAATATAAGAAAGGAGAGACAGGTGGGAAAACAATGTATAAACACCTCTTGCTAAAAGACAGAATTGCTCTTTCCCTGAGAAAACGCTGAGAGGGGAGAGAGATGTACTTGGACTCAGCTTCACATGGATATGGTACAGTGTGGCCTTTGGTACAGCTTGGAGCAGGACAGGATAGCATCACTGTCCTTGCACTTCTGCAGGGATGTTGTTCTGTACAGCTGGGTAGGACGAAAATTTCATCAAACAACAAGTTACAGACTTTGGTCTGGCCAGTGGAGCCACTCCTAACTTGGCTACTTGGATCTGGAAGCCCATGGTCCAAAAGCACACTGCAAGATGCTCATATCCGTGAGTGGAGGGGTTCAGGGCTTCTTGTGAGAAAGAAATAAGGTCTTGAAAATGTTTTTACATAGAGACCCTTGCTCTCATGAGGTCTCAGTCCACCTCCAGTTCTTTTTCTGGTTTGAATAGACAAGATCCTGGTCAGATCAAAATGGATAAATCCAGTCACACTGTTGCAGCTGAGGGTTGAGTCATGTGAATCCAGGAGGGAGCAGCAGAGTCAGAGCTTTTTTTTTTTCCTTCCCACTGTCTTGAAGTACATTATTAGAGACTTAGATGGTGGTGCAGTCTCCATGTATGACTTCAGAAACTGCTATCATCTGCCATACATTGCTATAGCCTATGCACGTCTTCTCAGTGCTCCCCTGTAAATAGAAATGTTCCTCCACTGCTGGATTTTTTGACAGGTTTCCACTGCTAATAGGTCAGAAGTTAAAGAAACTTGGTTAAGTACTTGTACTTCACATAGAAGGTCTGTTCCTGCTAAAAAAAATACTTGATTTGTACATAATAAAATATATGGGAATAAATAGGAATGATGATGCTACCGGGAAATTCTTTGAGCCAGGAAAATAAATTATCCATTCAGTTTTCAAGGAATCTATATGAAGATACAGATCCAGTCTTTTCTGGAGGCAGAGTGGTAATGTGGAGGGTTAATTCAAAATGAAAGCAGCAAACTTGCCAAAAGATTTTGATTAGCCAAAATTTTATGCTTGGAAATTTACATCATTTCTTAATCCTGTTCCATAAAAATATACTGCCATACGTAAGTGTTTAACTTCACATTTGTAGGAATTTGATCCAGTTTAACACATAGTAAATTAGTTATGTGAATGTTGCTTGCTTTATGCTACTCTGTCTGTTCCTAATACTCTGCCTGTCTGACATTCCACTCTGCCCACATGTTCCATCCCTGACATATAAAAATATAAATTCGAGATGAGAAGATTAGGACCACCCTAGAATTTCTGCTTTCTTTTATTTTTTTAAAACAAATCCCCTGTATTTTGGCTTCTATATGAGTTAAGAAAAAATGAAAGTTGATAAGAATTCATTTGCAGATGATATGGAATATGTGGATTTGCAGCATACATCTCTAGGTTTGTGTGGAGTTACAAGGCTCATGTTTTCAGGATCAGGTCAAAGAGAAGAGCAATGAGTTTGTTTTCAATACAGAAATCCTATCAGTGAGAAGAAGAAAAAAGTTTCCCAGGTCATCAAAGTATTTTTTAAACCAGCTGATTTCAGGAGCTAATATTAATTTGGGGAGGATTTGGGTCAGATATGAAAGGATTTAATCCTCACATAGTTAATCCTCCCAGGAGCTAATTTAAATGAAGACTGATCTGTCAGTTACAGAATTGCTTCACTACACAGTAGAACTTCTGAATTACTGATGTTTAATTTAGCTTGAAAATTTGTTAAAGTACTCTGTTACTAGTTCAAATAAAATGGAAGCAAATGACTGAATTGAGAAAGAAATCTGGGTTTTTTCTCCCACATTGAGGATGGATTCCTTTGACTTAAATTGTATTTGGGGAGCTTGTTCAAGGGTGGATCTTGGTGATGTTTTTGTATTTTTTGGTGAAAAATGTAGATTCAAGACAATTATCTTTGAATTTGTCAATTTATATAAGCAGGTTTTTAAGCTGGCAGAAAAAGAAATTCAAATGTTTAGTATCAGTATTTTCTCCTGAAATTCATTTGCTCTTTTGAAACAAAATTTAGATTTTATACCTCAAGAATGTTTTGAAGAGCTTCTTGTACTACCAGATTGAAACATAATGTCACACTGACCAACACAGTCTGTTTGACTGACAACAACACCTTTGACTATTGATTTCTGTGCCAAAACTTGATGTGTTTCATTTCAGGTTGTTCTAGAACAGCACCTTTGACTTGAAGGTTCACATATTAGCCCCAAGTCTCTGTTATTTGTGCAACCCTTTTCTGGCAGTCTGGCCTCTGAGAAGAAACCATGGTAAGGGCTAGCCTATGGAAATGGCCTGACCAATTGGAGAAAACATTCCATTCTCAAAAATGTCCTCCTAATGTCTAAAGTTAGTTAAAATTCTTGTCTTTTGAATCTTGTTCCACAGAACAAATGTTTTGCCAGGCTCCATAGTGATACTGTAGGAGTGTTTTAATAGCATTAGAGAAGACAATGACATAGGCAGTTGCCTTAATTTGCCAGAAGTTTTTCACTCTCTAACAAATACAGCTCAGTGTTGGTTGATCAAATGTGGAAGTCATTTATCCAAATGAAATGTGAAGCCTTGTGCCTAGATTTTTATGTGTGTGTGTGTGTGCTAGATTGGTCAAGAGTATATGGCACGCTAAAATGGGAATCCTTGCTAGGTTTGGGATAATGTTTCTTGTTTCTGACTACTACTTGTCCCTCTAGCTTGCTGCCACTCAGCATCAAGACATTTTAAAAGAGAAGAGTTGGGTGCAGGGTTGTTTCCTAAATCCACTGGTGTATTTGGTCTTCTTAGTCCTTACTGTCTGTTGCTTCAGCACCACACTTTGTAGAATGCATTTTCACTGAAAAAAGCCCTGGCTGCTACACTTCATTTCTCCTTGGTCATCTTCCCCTTGAGTATTTATCAAATTTCCCTTCAAAGCAGTGTTAAGGTTCCTGTTGTTTTCAGTAAGCCCTGGAGCAGATTTTTGTGCTGTATTACTCTGTTTCTTTTGTGCGGGCAGGCTAGTCTGGGCCTTGCGCTTTTCTGTCTCTGAAGAATTTCAAAAGATGCCTGCCTCTCTCTTGGTGCCTGTTCTTCCTGTTTCTCCTTGGGCCCCTTTAGCATAGAAAGGTCTCAAAAATGTAGCAGAGAGGAAACTGAAGTGCACAAGGGCCACTGAGCTCTTTGGGGAGAAATTGTTGGAGGCACCAGGAAATATTTTGCTTGCTTATATGAGACCGCATCTTGTCTTGACAGGCCAGAAGAGCAGTAAGCTACCTTAGGATCCCAGTGAATAAGATACTAAGGAAAACTAATGAAGTTTTGTCTCTAACCTGGGATAGCTGCTCTCTGACCAGAGTTTGGCTGTGGGATGCGGACATAGCATCTCTTGTCTGCCAAACTGGGGCAAACCCCATCACTGCCCAGCACCTCCCAGGGCAGTGCTCACCTTGGGACACAACATGCCTCTCCTTGGGGCCATCAGGAGTTTGACAGGAGGAGCAGGCATTACTCAAATATGGTTTTTGTGTCCCTCAGCTGAATCCACCCTTCTAGCCAAGTGTGCAAGAAGTTTACCGTGTCAGTCCTTCTCTTTCTTGTCCACATTTATTTGTCTTTTCTGAAGTTTAATGCACTGTAGCGGGTTTAATAACATATGACAGTAAAGATTCAGGTTTGCATATGTTACAATTCATTGCTGTTACTTAGCACTAGAAACTTCCTGTGGCTGCTAGACAGATAAAGGACAGAATCGCTCCAGAGCCAAAGATGCTGTTCTATATTATTCAGTTGTTTTTTAACTGTTTTTGCTATGAATGATTGCTAAAAATAGCACTGCTGGTAGAAGGGGGAAAAAAAAAGCCCTTAACATTTACATCAACATAAAACACGCCTAGTAAGGTACTTTGTTATACAGGAATAAACAAAGTTGGTTTTCTTTATTTTGTTCCTATTTCTGGAAGAGCTTTTATATAATTTGGGGATGGGGGTAAGGAAAAGGTTGGAACATTACTTTCCGTTTAATCCTTAGATCTCTCAGCTAACTCTACATTTTGTTTTCATGCTGAAAGGGAAAAAATATTTTCCTGGCAGGTTGAGAATGATTTTTCCATTAATCTTTCCTTTTGGAGCCAAGATACATTTTTTCACAGAGATCTGATGTGACATAATACTGTACCTGGAATTTCACACTAAGGAGAGTAGAAAAACATTCTCAATTCTCACCACAGCAAGCTTTCACAACTGGGCTCCTACCCCTCTAGCAAATCCAAGAAACCAAAAGAGCAATTTAAAAAGGGGATAGGAAGGGAATATGGGGCATAGTCATTTCTCATGGGGAATGAAATGTCATGCTACTTATTAAGGCCTTTCAAAGATATGCTGATAGAATATGGTATGTAGTGGCACAGGCCAACAATTATGTTGCTTGAAAGTTATCTCAGCAATTTGAAATCCTATTAATTAAAAAAAAAAAGGCACATGAGGGCAGAATCTCAAAGTGTAAATGTGAGGAGCAACAGAAAAATTTCAGATTATTGCAATTCAAAGCAGAACAGAAACCATCTCTGCAATTAAATACATATGTACATGATCTTGGATTTATGAAAGTTGATAGAATCCATCCGTCTGCCTATTTTTGGCTTATCAATGTTTTCTTTCAACATTTAAAGTGTTTTCTTCAAAGCTAAGAGCTGGAGCATTTCCAGGCAGTTTAATTGTCCAGATGTGGAGTGGATTTCTTAAGTACTTGCAGTATAGAGAAGACATGAAGGTTTTTGCTTGGAAGCCAATGAAAAGAAGAGAAATCCTTTCAAATTCTGACTTGGTTCTTGTATTTTAAAAAAGGGATTGCTGGAAAAAGTCTTGAAAAATTCCCAGGCCTCAAAAGACAAGCAAACCAGTCTTCATATATGTCTCATCATGGTTCTGCACTAAATTTATCTCTGGGTGCCCCTGCATTGACAAGACACAGCCATTCTGAGTTCATTTTGTACCCATGGTAAGGCCCATTAACTATTCAAAGGACTTTCATAAGAGTACTAGATGGCTGTGCTTCTCCTTAAACCTGTCAGAGCTCTCTATTGTGTTTCTTGGTACTAAAAATCCCCAAACAATACTGAAGTACAGAGGCCAGATTCTACAAAAAAGGTTCTTTTATCAAATATTTTTCCAGCACGAGGATGTTTCTTGGTTGCAGCACTTACCTTGATGTGCAGCTGCCCAAGCTCTCCTGTGTTCTCCATGGCAGTCAAGTTTGTTGTCTCCCAAAAACAAGATGTAGTGCATTTCATGCTCTCGTGGCACACTGTGGCTGCAGTATCCCTGCGGTATCACAGTCATCTAGGAAGGGACCAGGAAAAGCAGGCATTTCTTATCTTTTTAACAGTGGTCTGGTGGCATCCATCCTATTAGCAAGATTTAATTTGTGGAGAACAATATTGGCTGAAGTTACATTCCAAAAATCCTCTGATCACAGGATCTGATTTTTTTTTTGGCTGGTTTGAAATTTTCAACTTTACATGGTTCAGCTACCAAGGAAAGACCAGACAGCCATAAAGGCAATCTCTTTCATTTGGCCCTGACACACGAATAGCATCTGTTCAATATGCCATCAGGCATTGCTTCGTTTACTACTTCATTTAGTTTTCAGGCCCCAGGGCAAAACTGGTCTTCATGTAGAGTGAGCACCACCCTCTAAACTTCTATTTCTGCCTGCGTGTAGCATACCTGAGCTTGGCCTGACATTCTAGTGACTGTAGCCCATTTCCAGGGGTTTAGTCCATTGAGGCAGCCAGAAGGGTGCTGGTAAATTCCTGATGTGATGGCACCCTGTTTAACCCAGGGCTAGCATGAGATTACTTAGTTATGTCACTGACAGCTACCAAAGGAGGAACCTGGAAGAGTAGTTATGTGGGAGACTGTCCTAATGAAATTTTTTGAGGTAGTAAGCCTTGACTGTGCTGTGGAAATACAGAAGTTATTGGTTTGTGCTCCACTGCCACCTGCACAGGCAGCATTTTATAGGGTAGAGGAAAAGCCATAAGCCATAACAGCTGCTCTTCTTTCAAAGTCCCCACCGCTAGCTGAGTTGTTTCACTGCAAGCAGCCGTGGCTGTTGTGTGCTGTGCCTTTGCATGGAGATAGCCCACAGAGAATATGAACTGAGTCATAGTCTTCATCTTATGCTGAAGTCCTACATGCTGCTTCCTTCTGAGTAACTCATGCTCATAGCAGGGAAACTGCTGGAAATTCTCCATCTCTATCATCCAAGTCAGAGCCCCACTAAGCTTCCCCACCCACCCCAGCTGAGAGAAGCAGCCACTTCCCACATATAAGTAATGAAAATGTTTTTCTTACATTACAAATTCTAACAAATCTCAGCCCCTTTGCTATATGTTCTGGGCTCCATGTAGGCTTACCATTTTGTTTGTATGTCTTTCTGCCAAGCTGTTTCTGAGAATTGAAAGTGTAAAAACAAATAGAAAAATTATATATGAGAGAAAACCTATTGCTGTGTTTGAAATCAGTTCCCAAATCTGTAACTCACTAAAGCCTCACCCTGACATTATTTATTGTATGGTTATGAATATTGGATGTTCTCCTTGCTAGTATGAGTGGTGCCAAAAGGCACCCACTCTGAAGATCTGCTAAGGGAAGAACAACTGTATACCACTGCTGAAGTCAAAACAGAGAGCCTCTTTTTGACAAAATCCATCAGGTTCCATCAGTGTTATGGAAGGTAGAAAAAGGCTGGGAAACCTGTGTAACAGTGCAGCCCAAAATAGGGCCATTAACACACAGAAATAGTAGAAAGTGAGACAAATACACCTCAGCAGTCATTTTTCTCTCCCCTTCTGTTCTCTCTCCTTAAACCTCACCATTTTCCTTTTTCATTTTAGCTTTTTATCTCTTTCAGGCTAATTTTATTTTCTGTCTGGGAAGAAGGCAAGTGATTTTGCTTGGTTCACTGAAAGAGTTGCGGCTCTGCTGGGAGTGATTAGGTAGCAAGCTGAACAACATGCATGCATTTCTAGGTGTTATTACAAAGCTAATTATGAGCTCTTTGGTTTCATAAGGATTTTTTAGCTAAGCTATAAAACAGAGTTTGTGTCTATTTAGGGTCCTTAAAAGTCCTTTGTCATGACCCAAATGTCCCTGTAATCAAATGTCAATACTTATTTTCCAGGATCTCATTTTAAATCATTGCATACAGCTAATATGAGAGTGTTACCAGCTACTTTTGACTTCAGAAATACCATAATTGCAGTGGCAGGTGAAAAATGCCCAGTACATACAATATTTCTGTTTATAAACCAGTTCTATGCTACCCTTGTCTGCATTAGCAACCCTCCAGCAAATGTAGTTGTGTAGCAGGAAGACGTAGTGGCTAGCAACAGGCACATATGAAGTGAAGGACTTTTCCTCCCATTTCCATTTCTTCATCAACCCAGCTTCAGAAGGGGGATTTGGGATTATTCACTGCCTTTACTACCTGCCTTCCTTTCAGTAGTGTGTCTGCTCCCTGAGCCTCTTTTTATCCATTCATGTTGACTGGTACCTGTGCCCTGCCCTACAAGTCTGTGAATTCCCTGTGACAATAAGCTAGGTTTATCCAGCTGTGACAAATTGATATCATCCTCAGGATCAGAGTGGCATCTCCTCACACTCCTGCATGAACTCCATGCAAGTGTTGGGTGCTGCAGACTTCTTCCTTCTACCTCTACAGGACCAAGAAGCTTAAACATCCTTGCAGTTCTCTTAGTCTATGACTGGCTTTCCCTGGGCTGAGAGACACCCATCAGGATCCTTGCACAAGGCACAGGGATTCTATATTGTCTTACTTTCTCTTGCAGCAGAGACATATGTTTTAGGACCATTTCCATGACTGAATACCTCTCTTGTTGTAGCTGTTGTAAGTGCTTTTGAAACATCTTTCTGCCAGGTGTGCATGCCCACCAGTTTGGCCATCAGTGTTTCCTCTTCTTCCTTCCCTCTTCCTATATCTGACCATGTCAGTTGGCAGCTCCTATACATTTATCCTTATGACATGAATTAATTCTAATAATTATTTTGGGGAAAAATAGGCAGTGAATTATTAATTTCACTAATTAACAGTGCGTAATTTCTTTTCTCTGTTCAATTTGTCTAGTTGATGCAATTTACTTTGACTCTGCCTATCCACGAGAAAAGCAACAGTCTTAGTGCTCAGGTAGCTTGCACTGCCCTTATTTCATAGCTACTGCTACTAGCAGGTCTGGTTCTTTTAGTGCTTGCTGACATGACACTTAACTCTTGCAAGATGATTTGTTTCTTTCAAAGTCCACAAGTGTGTTTTGAAATTGTGCATGTAAGGTTTTTGGTCAACATGAATATTGTCATTGTGTGGGAAGCCAGGCCAGCAAGATTGCAGGGGAAATATGTGAAGTTTTGAAGGAATGAAATCAGGCTGGAATTTTGGTGTAGGGACCCCAGTTATACAAATTTTCTCACAGTTTTGTAAGAAAATGAAGACCAGTGCAATTGGTCTGTTGCTCATTTGTTTGGGGTTTTTATCTGCCTAATTTTTTTCTTAGTAAAATGTTGTGCCATTGTTGACAGAATGGCATATTTGAAAGAGTTGAAGTAGTAAAGGGTTATTTTGGTGTCTAGGTTTAAAAAGACAGGCGTCTGCTAAGGAAGGCAGAAGCATCCCTTGAAATGGAAAGTATAAACCCCCTCCCTTTGAATTACTATAATTTTGAAATTCAGGGTCTCTCAGGCAAAGATACGGGAATAGGAATACCAGTTCTTTACTAGGAAAATTAAAATAAAAATGCAGTAGTACAAAAACCACTGGCAGAGTCAGGATACAGCCTGACACGCTGTTGGTCAGAGTGGTGGTAGCAGTCCGATTAAGTGGTGGCTGCAGCCCTCCTGGAGTGACAGGTGTGGTTCTTTTGAAGCAGTGATCCTGCAGAAGGGTGTAATTTTCCTCTGAAGGTCCCTCTGAAGGTGGTGATATAGAACTGTCTGGTCTTCCCCTGGGAATCCAGTGGAGAAAGGCTGACTTTGGTGTTCCAGTCCCAGGTTGTATCTGGGTAGGAATGCTTGGCTCCTCCCCCTGGGTGGAGCATCTCGTAGTGGGATGATGGAATTTTATCAGTCATGCGCTGAGACTCAATGACCCATTAACAGAAGGTATCCCCCTGGAGTTATGAGGGATGGGTCATGGAAGAGATAAGGAACACTGTTACACCTGGTTTTAATGGTAATAGAATACATACTTTTGGTTACATCTTGCATTGCAACCTAAGACATTTGGGTAAGATGATCCTCCAAGTAACTTCTGCATTTGAATTCACAGACTCATCACAGAGACGAGAACTTCTACAGTTTCTAACCCAAAGGCTTCTCAAACTTTGAGGCTGGTCATCATCTCAGCTCCTGGTTGAGCTAGATACACAACATACACGTGTGCAGATGCACACAAACATTCAGGTGTGCAACAGTTATTTGGAATATGTGATCCAGTGCTTGTGACTTGGGCCTCACATCTCCTTAAGTATCCCTAGCAGCAGTTCAGCGAATGGATTATGCCTTGCTGTGAAACTCAAAACAACCTTTTCAGCTCCTGTAATCCAACAAGTTCCCAAGACCTCCAAATTTTCCATGCCTTCAGGAACATGGTTTAACTCCAAAGGACAACCTTGAGATCCTGCGTTTTCTTTGTTGTTCCAGGAAAACTGTGTTCTATTCACCAGAGTCCCTTTTCTTTCAGTTCTGCCTAAAATTAGGCTCCCAGTTTAGGGGCTTCTACAAATGCATATCTGCTATTACATCTGCAGGGTCTTTGCTTTCCCAGACAAACTTCAGAGCAGGGATGGCTTCATTTAGGCACACACCACCTGTACCCCTGCTCAATATTTGTGTCTGAAGGAGCCCACTTTTTTAATGTGCCACTCCAGGGCAGTGCTGGCACTGTGTTCTGTATGTTCATGATGCCACAAATTTCCAGGCATGTGCTGCATTGCAAATCTGAGTGTACCACAAAGAGCAGTGGATGTGGTCATGTGGCAAACCCTGTATTTGCTATTGTGAGCCTCACTCCTGAGGTAACCTGCAAGGCTGTTTCATTTTCCAGACTATCTCCTTACAAATTATATATAGCATGGTAGCATGCCAAGGCTATGTGCCATAGGTAGCCAAAAGATCTATGTGCTGGTCCATATGAAGATCCGGTGACTTTCAAGGCAACCTCTTTCCTAGGCTTTGCATATAACCCAGGAGGAGGCTGATATTTGAAGACTTCAGCCTTCTTAAAAGGCCTCCCCATCCTTTGTTCCATTAATTTAAGCCCTTGTCATGAGATTTTCCCAGGCTGAATGCTTCCTGATATTCTGCCTGGCTCCCATCCCCAACTGGTATGAGCCAGTTCCAGTGCTTCTGCTTTCTTTTGTTGGTTAGCCCCCACATCTCCTATACAAAATGACAATACTGTATATTTTTCTCAATCTGAACTTATTTCCAGGGTCTCTTATATGCCGACTTGGATTTCACTGAATGTAGTTGGCTGTGTCATTTGCTCATACATATTTATCCTAGGGAAATACCAGCTGATACATTTTCAAAGGGCTGTGGATACCACTCCAAAATAGTGAGAATTAGGTTTAGACATCTCCGTGGGTCTGGACCATTACAGAGTTAAGAGTGGGAAAAACCTAAAGCCCCTTCTTGAAGATGTGTGCTCTGTTGCCAAAGAGGTTCATTCACCTTACAGCCATTTAGGAGACATATTTAATGCTACATTTTAATGCACGAGAGGATTTAGGGTCTCCCCAGTATTGGGGAGCCAGTGGTACTGGGGCCGTCCCCGGTGCTGGTCCTGGCAGCTCCTGTGCAGCAGGACTGACGCCGTTCTGCTGCTCCCCTCTGCTGTTCAGTGCGGAAACAACACGCTCCCAGGCGGGCACCCTCCCCCAAACTCCAGAATGTTTTTTCCCTTTAGCTGTTTTTCTTCTTTTTTTGGCCAGGTGTGGGAGGGGTGTGGAGGGGAAGGGAGCCGAGCTGATACTGGATGTGTTTATTGTGCTTGGCAGCTGGCTGCAAATGCAAAAGGGAGCAATGCTGATTTCCTACGCACTGTAATTCTCCTTTCTGACCTTTTTTATAGATCGGGAAAAAGAAAGATAATTTGCTGGAAAAGCAAAATAAATGGGATACAGAACCAGAACTTCTGCCAGGAGAGATACTGGCTAAATGTGCAGTGCATGGCAATGGGCTGAGGCAAAGGAGTTTAAATGTTTTGAGTCAAGGTCAAATGAAGGCCTTCATTTGGTTCAAGTGGTTCAAGTTTAAATTTAGAACATTAACATTAACACATCTTACTTTCTCAGGATGTCAGTTCCTTCTAAATGGGAATCTCAGAGTAGGGCCTTTATGGGTTGATTGGACTGCAAATAAAAAAAATATCAGATGCATCTTTTCTTCACTTTCCCACTAAAAATTAATTTCAAATGCTTTAGCTTTGAAATTTCAGAATCCATATAATTCAAGTGGAAAGCAGAGTAAAGGAAAAGGCACTGCAGCATTAAATAATTATAAATTATAAACTGACACCCTCAGAATTTTTAAGCCTGCCAGTTTAAGTAATCATTGCTTATAATAGAATTAATCATCTAGATTGTATTGACTTGGATTTCTTTCTTCAAATCAAACACTGCTGCCAAGTCATCCTCTAAGTGTAAAAAAGAAAGAAACGAGCAAAATCTCCACCTGCTTTGCTCAGCGGCCCTCATATGAGTAAACAAAACACAGAGCTTGGAGAGAAGACAGACATTGCTTGATATACGCAAATTTTTCTCTCTTTTTGCTGGATCAGCCATAACTTGCTGCATTTTTCTAAAGCCTGATTAGCTTTAGCAAGTTCTGCACAATGGCCCAGCATTTCTGCAATTCCTGGCTTCCTTTCACTTTGTCCTGTTTCGTCAAGGGTAATGCCAATAAACGCGAAGGGACTCAGATGTAAAAGATTGAGACATCCTCTGGGTTAAACCCCTTCGGGAGGGCTGTAAAAGACGTGATAGCGTTTGGACTTTGCCCACCTGTAAAGATTGCAAAAAGCCTGGGCAGTCTGACATTCCCTCATGAAATGCATGACATTCCAGATGTGGACAAATACTGTGAACTGAAAGGTCTCCTCCTCTGGCTGCTGAGTCAGAGAGCAATGTGCAGGCAGGCGAGATGTTGGTTTTCTGTGTTCAAGTGCTGTGCCTTTTGTGGCTACCTTGTCCATCACTATTTTTTCCAGAATGGAAGGGAAAAAGATGCACTGAAATTGCTGGAAGAGCTGTGGAAGGACATGGATATCTGTGTGTGAATCGTTACACTGAGGGCCATGCTTCAGAGAGAGAGGAAGAAGCTGGTTTGAGCCTGCCCTAATCCTATTCCAAACTAAGTGGCTGCACTGTGGCTATTTAAATCTTTCAAAAGAAAGTGAACTTGGTCAAATGGAACTAGTTTAGGCAGAAACATCCCTATGAGAGTTTAATGTGGGTAAACATTAACCACATTTATGTGTAGCTGTGGCATGTAAAGAGGTGGGTTTGTGGTGGACTTGGCAGTGCTGGCTTAACAACTGGACTTGACCATGATCTTAAAGGTCTTTTCCAACCTAAACAATTCTATGATTCTGTAAATAAATCCTCCACAATTTCACATCTTCAGTAGATTTGGATGGATTTTCCCATATAGTCTGACATCTAAAAACCCCTGCTATGGCAGATCTAGGGAACATTTTGCTTCTTGAGGGCCCAGAAGGACTCTCTGATGCATTTAGTAGAAGAGAAATTTAAAGTGAACAATCAGTAAAAACAAAGAATTCTTATCAATATGGCCACAGGCTGTAAAAACTGGAGCCATATATTTTATACTCCCAGGTTTCAGATGCTCCATGAGTTGCCACTTAGAGTAAAAATCAGTCAGACCTGTTGTTTGAAATTACAGATCGCTGGAAGCCCTGTGAGTAGAGATTGCCACACCTCTATTAATTAACATAGGCTGCATCTTGTCTTTGTGACAAGTTGCAGTCAGCGCGTCAAAAAGTGTGCCTGCTGACTGCATGTACTGAAAAAAGGGATGCAGCTTCCCCTTCCTTCTCAAACCATAACACTGCCTCAAACTGAATATAGCAGGGGTTGCCTTCATTTGTTTTCAAGTTTCTGAGTTTCCTATGCTCAATATTTTCTGAATGGCAGATCAAAAGAGAGATATTTTCAGTAAAATCTTTGCAATCCCGTGATTTCAAGAGCAGAAGCTTTAAGTAAATCCCATCATTTTCATGTGAAAATAGCAGTTCTGTAGCTACCTGCATTCCAAACAAGCCTGCCCAAAGAATTTCAGATAGGTTATCATTCCTTATTATTTATCTAGCACACAGTGCTAGATAAAGTGCAGTGGCTGTAAAATCCCTAGGAATGGTGGCATTTCTATTCATTTCCATGTTCAGCTCACAGAACACATTCATGACATGAAAATACCATAGAAATGCAAGGTAATTATCATCATTATGTAACTCCTTGGCATCCAGGAGCAGAATTAACAGTCTGAATGGTGCCTATAAGAAAAATGGAATACATTTCAGTAAGCAAGCCTGTCATTTTTTATCCCTTAAGTACCCTTAAATAAAATTGAACTGGCTTAGTCAGTGTGAAAAAAAGGAAAATAAGCAAGTTCTTATAGTCTTCACTGTGATGATAATACATGTATTACTTCATTTAAATAAAATCTCTGAACAGCACCTGGAGTTTTACAGAGAAATCCTGCACTGGGGATTTGTATGCAGCACACTTGCATATGAAATGTCAGAATTGCATGGACAAGGACAGCAGTGAAATTTAAAAGGTGATGGATAAGACAGATGGCTGAGCAGAAGTGGTCTGCATTGCCATGGAGAAAAGCCTGGTGCTATCCTCAGCAATCACTGCTCAAGTTTGCAAGAGTCTGGCTGCTATGGAAGCATCTGAGCCAACCCTGGGTGTTGCAATATGCCAGTTTTCCAAGAAACAGATTGGTGTACAGTGTGTACTATTTTTTATTTTCTTGAGGGAGGAGGGGAGAATCTATGGATTTGGGGCTGTCATTTGGCTTTGAATTTCATCTTATCAGTGTATTTTTTAGTGCCTAGGAAGACCTCTTAGAAATAGAGATGATATTGTGAATACTGACATAACCACCTTGGAAATTACTCCCCCCTCCCATCTTGTGAGAGCAGAAAATCACTGTTTGTACAGAGTACTAATTCCTACTCACTGTTCTATATTTAGTCTGTGTGAAAGGTCCCATGCTCCTTCCTCGAGACTGATAACAGTGTTGATCTCTGGTTTTCAAGGAGTTTTTTGTGGGCTTGCCTTTGTGAGGGGATGGCTTTCCCAAGAGGTCTGTGCAAGAGTCAGTCAGAGCTGATGCACAAATAGTGAAGAGATTCCCCTTGGGCCAGGCTCGAGGCTGCATCTGATTATAACTAGGACTGGGAGGGAAGCAGTCCAGGAGCTTAGAATTCAAGGTTTGGCATAATTACTGAGCAACACAGGGAACCAGAATTAAAAGAAAGCGCGAATATTCCCTGAAAGGAAGTGTGAAAGCTTTCTGCCTTCCAGAGCTAAAATTCCCTGGGATATAAGGATCTACTGCAGAGAGTTTAAACAGTGACTCAGTTCTCTAACTGCAAGCAACAGGTTCCAAAATAAAGATAGTTAAGTCAAACTAGTCTAATTTCTGATCGTTTTCTTTAAAGCATTTGATGATTGTGAAAGTTTCCATTTATTTAAGAGAATGCAGCTAGATATGAAACTGTATTATGAGCATTTGAGTGGCAGTGGCAACCCATGAAATGTGAGCAACATATTTGTAGTGGCAAACCAAGAGCACAGACAAGTAGGTGATTGGCTCAATGAGCCAACATAGTCATTTTGGGAAAATTGTTGAACTCTTGGTAGAAGACTAGGCTGTTTGTATAGCAAAACACTCTGTAAAGTCTAAACCCTTGACAAGATTATCAAAACATAGCCTGAGAGGAAAGTCCCCAGCTGTGGTGAAGCTCATAGAAGCAGGCAGTTCTCTGAGACCTGGCAGCAGACCTGAGGCAGAAAGTGATGTGAATGTCTGACAGACTATATGAAAAACATGAGCTGCACAGACTGAGCAAACTCCCAACCCCAGCCAACACTGTGCATTTGGGGACCAGTACTGCTGTGGCTTGTGGTTCCTTGGAAGAGACAACAAGGCCAAGGGCGTGATAGCAGTGCCACGAGTGACAAAGGAGTCTCAGCACAGCAGTGTGTGGAACAAATGCCAGTAGATGGGATGTGGATTCATTTTCAGTTGGAAGAGAGTGTGCAAATTTGTGTGGTTTCAGAAGCAGGAGTCTTAGGGATCTTATTGGATGAGCAGCCATAGGGAAAAGATAAATAGTACAGTGACAGGAAGAGCTCCTCTGAGAGTCTGATATAGCCAGCATCAGTTCTGATAGCAGCTAGAGGAAAAGGCCATATGCTAGAGAGATGGGGATGGAAATGACAAACAGCAGCTCAGCAGTATTCCCTTATGTTGCTTGGGTCTGGACCACTATAGCTGAGGTCACTGTAGTTCAGTTTCTGGACTGCAAGATGTTGAATCTTTCCCCAACCCTGAATCTAATCCCTTCTCCAGGAAGTAGGTTCTGCTAAGGGAGGACACTAGGTCGGAGAATGTCTCTCTTCCCTTTGACAGAGAAGACTTTGCCTAGGAGCAGCCCCTAGTCTTGGCTGCAGACCCTGTCTTTAGGAGACCTTTATTTCAAAGAGAGGTGAGGAGGAGGGTATCCTCTTTCCTATTCAGCCTACTTCTCTTGAAGCAGGACCCCAGACAAATCCAGTGCAGGGGATGGGACAAAGACAGAAGAGACTGGAGAAGGTGATGTCTCCTTTTGGATGCTGGCACACAAAACCATTCTAGGCCCAAATCTGGCCAGCAGCTGCAATTCTCCCCTTAGGACCTCTTGAAAACATGCAGCTTCAATAGGGAAATTAATGCTCCAGATGAAAATTGTGGAAAAGAGAGCTGAGAGAAAAATTAATTACAAACGGAATACAATCGTGCAATAGTAAAACTTCAGTGACATTTAATTTCTGTGTAAACAGAACATGGTTTTTGTTCTCATAGTTTGCAGGGGATGGATTCAGGAAGCAGTATTAAGTGCTTGGCACTGTTTCTGATTCACTTAGTGGTCTTCAGGAAATGACTTAATTGTGGGGTCTTGCAAGTGCTGTGCACACACTGAGGAGCATTTCTTCTCTCTGAAGCAAAGGAGGCTTTCTGGAGCAGGACAAGAGCTCTTCATCTCAGAGGATCAGGGTGTATTGATTGAAAAAACACAGTCCTTATCTTTGTAGCTTGCATAAAAATTGAGTTCAAGAATCCAGAATGCTAGTACTCTTATCATCTGCAAAACAGAGGATGGTTTGCTAGGGATCTGAGAGGAAGCCTGCTATAAAGGGCTGTAATTGAATTAAAGGATGGACTGGCTTTTTTGAAAGAAAGGGAAACAGAATTCAGGCATGTGGACTCACATTGTGAAATAAATTACAGGCTGACACATCTGCTAATAATCTGCACTTTGGTGCAATAGACAGGAATAACTCAAAACCTCTGTGGCTGGCAAAGAGGAACCAAGAGTAATAGGGGAAGCTTGTTTCCACTGAATCCCATCCCACACCCACTGAACCAGGTCTTCTGATTGTCACCTTGGGCTGGGTGGAGGGGGACACAACAGTGGCAGAGTGAGGCTGGTCCCCAAGGTGAACCACCTTTTTAACCAGACATGTGAATGCAGAGAATAAGGGGGTTTTGGGTAGAGGTGAGGCAGATGTTGACAGCTGTGGCAGAACTGAACTAAGATACCTGCCTGAGCCTGGTAAATTGTGTGTGAAATCCAGCGCACAGGGAATACTGCCTGGACAGGAGTGTATTCTTCCCAGAAACAGTTTCTCCAAATAGCTTCATTCCACTGAAAATGGAGAAAGCTTCTTCTGTTCAGGATGGCTAATCCTTCCCACCGTGCTGCAGGGACACCAGCACTGCCTTGATGTGGTCCTGTGAGCCCCCATGCTGGTGCTGCCATGAGCCATTACCCACGCCCTGGTGTTGGCCATGCTGCAATGTGTGAGAACTTTCCATGCTGGAAGGCTCAGGTCTGCTCCAATGGATCTCATGGGACATTTCCTATATTTTCACTGCAACTGGCTGCTTTTTTTCAGCTAATCTGGTTTGCACCCCAGGAAACTACTTACCATACATGCCTAAATAAATCCCTTCTGAAGGGTGTGGGTCAGTGTTACACACTCTAGGACTCCTGTCTGGCAGGATTGCAGCTGTGTGATGTACATGGGGGCATGAAACATGTGTTTTTTCAGTCCAGAACAGTAGAAGTCCTCAATCTAGCAGACTTCCCTAGCTTTCCTGTGCCAAGCCTTTAAAATCCATTGTGTTCCTGTCTGACCCCATGCTTTCGATTTCCTCAGATACCCAGTCCTTAGGAACAGACAAGCCTGAAACAGCCAACAGCAAATATGAATATGAAGAAAATGCATCTGTTCACCAGTGTGCAGGTCGTGCTCAGATCAGCCATATAAACATTGATAGAATAAGTAGATTTGTTTCATGGCATAGTCACCGAGCAATAATTATATTAAAACCCCAGTTACATTTTAAGATGTGGTACAAACTTTCCATATATATTTTTGCACCTACATACACATATCCACATTGGTAGAAATTGCGTGTTCATATTAAAGAGGTAAAAGAAACTGCTCTCTATATAAAAATAAAACATATATTCAAGTTGTGAAAGAAGTCTTCCTAGTCTGCACTCTGTGATATTTCTGCTTCTGTTTCGTGGCTTCATTCTTTTTTCCTGGTGCTCTTCTGTGTGCTACATTATCCTCTGAATTATTTACTGTATTTCCCTGGGTTTTGATATGATCCCATCTTTATAGAGCGCTGGTGATAGTGTGTTTTAAGTGGCAGTACTATATACTTCCTAAATAATCTCATTTTACTGGCTGTTTAACTAAAGATTTTTTAAAATGTTCATTTGCTTTTTTTGCTGTTGAGCTGTAATGTTCCAGGAGCTCCAAAAAGAGATCTCTTATAACTGTGCTAGGAACTGCTGTCATTTAAATAAATTGACTTATGCTGATGCAAATGAGAGCAAAATTTGGCCCCATCTGTTCTACATAATCTAGTTCCTAAATCAGAAAAACCAGTCACTAAGAAATGACAGCCAGTATTTTATTTTTGTGGGAATTTGGTTTTATCACTCCTGAAAACTGCTGAAGCTAATAATGCAGGCTAGCATGCTAAACATGTTGGTTTCATCTAGGATGATGCTGGAGACTTTTCTTTCTTAGTTTCTTGGGTAAGAATGTATCTAACCTATTTAAATAGATGTTAGATTTGCTTACTGGCAAAAGAGTAGCCTTCAATGCTGTAGTTTTTAGGGAGGATAATTAAAGGTGAGGAAAGAAGAGAGACAACAGATGTAGTGCTTAAGCACTGAATAACATCACAGTGTCTTAAACTGAGGAAGAGAAATGTATTTCACCTGAATAAACTGCTTGGATAATATCAAATCTACCAGCCTTCCTTCTCAGTCAGTGCCTAAAAGGGCTCCTTGTTGGGGTCTGCTCTGTGCTACTTGCCAGACCGCTCTTTGTGGTGAACAGGCTTCATGTGGTTTTGACATGCTGCTCATATCACTCCCTTCACTTTGGAGGGGTGCTAGAACTGCCATCAATAAGTTTGCTAAAAGACTGTGGGACAGAATTGTCCATACACATGAAATTGCTGTGGAAACCAAGGGACTTCTTAGTGTATTGCACTATAGCAGTGGACAAGCAAGTGCTGCTACAGGCAGTGTTTCAAACACTGTGTTTTGGGAAGAAGAAGCCCTCTTATAAACCACAGACCATCTGTATGTAGTTCAAAAAACCCCACAGATGGTATTAAGATGGCTCACTGAGAGTGGTGGAACGCAGGTGTTTTCTCCTGTGGTTGTTCTTGCACAAATGTGCGTCAGTTTGTGCAGTGGCGCCTCTCCCTTACGGCACAGTCTCACCAGTTGCATGACATCAGGGGCAGATGACCAAAAAAAAGGTCAGGCACTCTGGCCAAAATTTCCAAGCCTACATATATGCATTGCATATGAGCAGCCTGGTCTTCCAGTAGATGCTCCATATTTCCAGCTTCTCTTGAAGTAAATGGAGCTTCTGCATTTTTCTTTGGTAGCAGAAGAAAGAGCTCAGCTTTTGTACAGATGAGGCACCTCATACTAGCTGAGGTGCCCAGTTACCAAAGACAAAGTGTGGACGTCTCTAGTCTTAATGTTTACCAAACACCATGAAAAAAACCAAAACCAGTAAGTATATCAAAGTTAGGAAGAGGTTTTTTAGGAATGAAGATCTGTAGTGCTTAGATTATCATTAATCACCAAATGTCCTCAGGCCAGGGAAGAAGTCAATGAACTATAAAAAGAGGCTTAGGAGCTGCACTTCGTATTTTTTGTGGTGCAAGGGCTATATTCCTTACACTTCTGAAGAATAGAGAAAATTCAAGCCCAGTGTGTTTGGATTCCAGCTAATCCTACTTTAATGAAAGGCACAATATTTTAATATGAACATATGACTACTTATACTTCTCCTCAAAGAGAAGATCCTCTCTAAAGTGTTCAACTTTCCAGAAATTATACTTTATGAAATATCAGACTCATAAGTGAAATAACTTAAAATAATGTCTGTTTATAATACAAGAATGTGTTAAACTTCACAGATTCCAGAGGATATTTTTATATAAATGTACATGGTGTAGAGAGGTATGGAATTTGGGCAGTGCCATAACTGAGGTGCAGTTGCTTGTTGACTCAGAGTAAGCCAGAGCTCCTGTGAGTGCTGAGATATTTCTTGTTAGAGCAACCATGAGACCCCTCATGCAAGGAAAATTTATTTGCCAATGCTCAGGATATATGCAGAATATATGCTTTATTTTGTTCTTCCATCTTTTTACAGAAAGTAATCATTAAAAACCTTTCTGATATAATTAGTACTCTATCAAATTCTCCAGGAGTTCTTGTTGCTCTTAAGCACCCCAAGTAATTACTGTGCTGGGAACTTGCCATGACCATCAGCTCACCTTGAAATCAAATTACAAATAGCAGGACTGATTCTCACTTGAGGCAGTTTTTAGAAAACTGTGACTGATTGCTGCAAAAGCTACTGATAAAAAAACCCCACATGGATTATCCTGCCTTCTTGCAGTAACCAGAGTCCTGCTTACACAAAGAGATGTGTTACTGCTGACCATGTGTCAGGACGAAATGTGGGAACTGCAGGATCTGTGTGGAACTCAGGAGAGCCTGCAGACACAAAGACTTACAGATATAACAGGAAAATAGTTACCATTACAGGAAAATGTTAACATTACAGGTGTATGCCTTCCTCTGACCGAGTCCTCTCAGCTGTGATGCCTAACGTGCAATCTTAATTTGCCACCACCTCCTAGTAACCTGAATTATCTTAAAGGGCAGTTTCAGCTTCTCAGCCAGGCAGAGAGGAAATGCAGCCCTTTCACTGGGAAGGCCATTGTCTCTAGGGAAGCGTCCAAGTACTGGTGTGTAAACTTCCTACACTTGGTTGTGCTGGGCAGTGTTGCAAGTGGAGCAAATTGGTCACTAATCCCAGAAACTAAAGGCCCAAGCATTTATATACTTTATATTTGCATTTGCATACTTTAGAGAAGAATGTTTGGCAAATGCAATGGAGCAAGCCTCTCCATCTATCAGCAATCCTGTAGGCACTTCAGTGAGTTTAGATGTGTCAGGTAGTCAGTGTCTTGGGCTGTCTCCTGAATGTTTATGTATGAGGCAACCCAGAGAAGCTACTTTGCTTGTCTTGGAAAGATGGAAAACTACAAATACCTCTGGGTTCAAACACATCTGGAGTCAGAAGGCTGACAAAAACTGGCATCGGTGTGGTACAGATACCTTCAGCTGATCTGCCAATCATGCATGGATCTGTTTCAGCCCTCAACAGTTGTGTGTTAACTGAATCCATAGAAACTTAAGACACTTTTCTTTTCTGAACCATAAATGCATGATACCTACTTTATCAAGCAAAATGTTAGCAACAAACTAATGGGTGTGATTTACCTCATTTGGGAATCAGACACACTCAGGGTTATACAATGGGTTATAATCACATCCCTTAAGGCCTATTAAAATTGATTTCATGGTTTAGGTACTGAATAGATTCAGGCAAATGATCAGGGCAGATTTTGCTCAGAATTAATAAAACAAACAGCCTTTGGCAATTGGATCACTGAATAAGAAGCATTAATTGAAAACCTTCCATTAACATGATTGTTAGTATGCCGTCTGCACAGCGTCAGAGAATCAAAGATAACTTCTGGGAAACCCGCTAAATCCTGGATGTAAAATGAGTGTGAAAAGAGCTGGCCAAAACTGTGGACAATACTATACAGGCCACCTGCCAACAAAGTTTGCTGATCACCCAGCAAACTGAAGCTGGACATGTCCTGGCAGACAGAAAGAAAAGTGGAGCTGAAGCCAATTTTTCTCAGTATTTATCAACACTATTATAGCACTGTAGCAAGAAAAAAATTCCAGTTAGATGAGTGACAGGGTTTCTTTACATCTTTCTTCCCCTGAAATATATGCCAGAAAAGTGTCAGCTGAGACATCTGGGAAATACTGAAGAACAAACTGTTCAAAAAGTTTAGCCACAATCCATGAAAGCTAGATAAATCCTGGTTTGAGTGATATCAAAACCTCCGCAAATGAAGCTGTATCTGGACCAACAGAGGCTCCAGTGAGCTGGACTTTTTATTTCAGGCTTGAGTGACCAAAAAAATAACCAAACCACTGAGAAGGAAAGAGAGGAAAACACTTTCATAAAATCATAGAATCATTTAAATTGAGGTTTATTTCCTTGGCATAAAAATGCCTTTGGAGAAGCTGGGAGGTCCTTCACAGCCAGACAACAGCCAGCACTTGGTAAGAATGAAAACAGCCTTCTGTGACCTGACATGTGTTTTATTTCTGGTGAGGGGATGAAAGCACTTGTGATGCGCTATGACATTTCTGTCAGTCCTCAAAATGCACTTGATGTTCCCGCAGAGAACATCATGCCTGTGCCTTGCAGGGGGATGGTAGGGTGTGTCCCCTCCTCTCTCTGCTGCCTCTGCAGCAGAGCTGAAGCAGATTCACATCCTTTGAGGGTCCCTGGTGGGTGCCAGTGGGCTGAGGTGGCACAGAGAGCAAATGCTGCTTTTCCTCAGTATCAGGTCCCCTTCACTTGAAGAGAGTAGGGGTGGGATACAACCTTCCATGTAATAGAAATTTAGTATGCTTGAGAACCTTTTGCAGCATTTTCTAATCTTAGTGAGAAAGCCTCATTGCAGTAGTTATTTTGCAGCCTCACAAAAGCTAGAAATGCACTCGCAGAGGCCAGAGCTACCCAGCCTTGTTGGCACTCTAGCAGACAGTGTGGGAAACAGCACAAGAGGTGAAAAGTGAGCAAAAATCTAATGCTGTTTGGAGTCCAGTAATCCCTTCTGCAGCATTGTTCAAGCCCCAGACACACACTGCTTTTCCTAGATAGACAGGGTCACATCCTCAGCTCCTATCAGCTGGCACTGCTCCACCAACTGCAGTGCAGCTGACGCAGCCGGGCTAATTTGCTCCCACCAAGGATTTGATCTGCCGTTTTCTTCCTGACAGCATCCCTTAAAAGATACATGATGTTCTGCAGGGCCAGGCTAATCTGCTTGTGGAGGAGTGTCCATTGTTCATCCTGCTGTCCTTATCACCCACTCTTGCCAGAAAATAAGCCCAGGCTGGATGCTGGTGACAGCCCTCTTCAAGCGTGGGTCTTGCTGAGACTGTGAGAAGCCTCATGCTGCAGAAAGCCCCCAGGAAAATGGGAAACAGCCGTGGCTATGAATCACCCCAGAAACAAATGATTCGCTACGGGTAAATTTGTGGAAATGGCATGGTACTGTAAAGTGTGACAAAGGCTTTTATCCCAGAGCAATGGAAAGCCTCACAACACCCCCACCTCCCTCTTTCCATACCATCTAGGAAGTATGTTAATTATTGCTCTGGGTGTGAATATTCCATGTCTGTAATAAGTCACTCTAAGCAAGCAAGTCCACTGCCCTTTCCATGCAAAACAATGCTGGATTGTGTAGAAAAGACTGCTGAAAACATCTGACAAAACATGATTGTGATGGTCAGAGAGCTGTGATTCAGCAATAAGTGATGGACTTGAGAGTGGGTGATTATTTAGTTAAAAGTGTTTCTCTGTTGTGCTTGCTGCAGCACAGATTGATACAGACAGTGCAGGGCTCTGAAGCTCTCTTAGCAATGTTTTGGGACAGGAGACATGTGGACTCTCCTGCTGTAAAAACCTTCACTCTGTGAAAAAGAATTTCTTGATTTGCTGTTGAAAAAGCAAAAAGACTGGTATACACTTTGTCCCTACAATCATCCACGAGTTGTGAGGATGCTGTGGCCCTGGGAGTTGGCATATTACTTTAAGGAAACCATTTAGGACTGACTGACAGGCAATGTTACTGATGGAAGCACTACCATGTGATGATCCAGCAGTGCTTGTTGGCATGCCCAGATCCTTCTGTGTCCCCTCATATTTCACAAGGGAAAAAAATCTCTCTGCAAAGTTGGACTGCATGGTTAGAAAAAGGATGGGAGTTTCACTCTTCTCTGAACTGCATATTTCTGAGTGATGCCATGGGTTTTCCTGAACTTTAGTTAACATTGGATCGTCTTGCTGTTCTAAAGGACAGAGAAGTCTGACTTAAACAAATAAGTCCAGAACTGGACTGGTTTTTATCATGCTGTTTTTTTCTGTTACCATTTTATAGCCCTGAATTTTCAAGGGCACCTTTGAATTAATATTTTAATTTTTTTTAAGGCCTGTCTGAATTTTCATAATGGACTGAAAATGTATATAGAGAAGCCAAGATAATTTCAGAAGGAAATGTATTGCATCATGTTATTGTACAGGAAGCACAGAGATATGCTAAGATTTTCCTTACAAAGACTAGACACATTTTTATCTAAATAATCTAGAAGTAAGAGCATTATCATAGCAAGAACTTCACCAATACCTCCTTAAATGCCTGTTAGCAAACTGTAGGTACGATATGAACTGCGACAACATCACTAGAATTCTACTTGGCTATTCCAAAAGACAATGCAGGCTAGGACTAACAATTATACTAATGCACTGTGTTGCTTAATTGAAGGAATTTATGACATAAAATAAATGTCAGAGTTCAAAGCCAAGTATGTGTGTGAGAGAGAGAGAGAAAATGTATGCAGGTAGGGTTGTCATCAGCTGGAGCACTAAATACAACCCTCTGTGATTTTACATCTGGGAAAATATCCAGAAATCCTTTCTAAGCAATAAATTATAGGTTTCTGGGACAGCAATGATATACAAGCAAAGCAGCACCTGTAATGAGCTTGCAACCATCACTGAGACCTGGGAACTTTAATGCCCATTAATCTGAGAGGGAAGAGTAAGAATGTGCCAACAATGTTAGAAAGACTCATAACATACCCGCCTTGTCTTCCACCTGAGTAAGTGCACAGACTCTTAATGAGAACACCTTTTATTTTCCCCCTATCAGCTTCCTGGAAAGTATTTGCTTGTCAAAAATAGTTCACAAGATCATGGTACAATAATTTTCACTAGTCATTACTGCTTCTGTCAGCTTGGTGACTATACTGTGAACTTGGAAATACAGTTTAAAAAAATAATTATGAAAGTATGTCTTGATCAGTGTTGATTCATCTGTTCCTTGGTGTATGCAAAAAATGTTATCATCCTTAATTGTTTTTGTGATACTATGCTCCTGAGAGGCATATCCCTCAAAGGAAACCCTTGGGAGAAGACACTGCTCTCAGCTTTTATGATACTAATGTGGCTTGGACTAAATTGATCAAACTCACATTCCACAGAGTAGCTTAAAAGGACCACTTAGCATTACTCCCAGCTGGCAGCTTGTTCTGTCTAGTTTATATAGATTAGTAAAATGTTTTCCTTGTTTTGTTTTATCCTGTGTTTTAGCCTATATTAATATTTAAATTTACTTGGAACAAACAAGTTCCCTTTGATGACAACAAAGATGTTTTGATGAAACTAAAGTGAAGGCCAACTTTGGGGTTTATTCTTCTATCTTCTACTTGATACATATTGACTTTCTTATTACATCTCCCAGAGTAAAACTGACTGTAGGGGTTGGAGTGAAGTGCCACAGGACTATGCATTGTACTGTTTGGTAAAGAAGTCTCTTGTGCAAAGGCTTTGATCAGCGAAGCACTTGAGTAGGTAGCTAGCTTTCAGCACCAGGAGTAGGCTCCAGGTCCTTTAGTTCTCTGTTCCTGTTCTGCACTCACAGCTTCCGGGGTGGCTGCATGGGTCAGAAGAGCACATGGCCAACAAGGCACATCTTCATGTCGCAGATTGCCTGGCAAACCCCCCTCTCCAAGGTCACCTAGAAGGTGCTCTTTGCCCAGCCCCTTCAAAGAGAGGTCTGTGCTCTCAGTGCATGCAGAGCGCAGTTTCCAAGCCTTTGGCTTATGAATTACATGACTTGGATTGCTTGGACAAATGGGGTGATGGATGAAGGTTCTTTGGCTCCCGTGGTGGCTGTGTTTTGATGGGGTCAATCAGCCAGCTAGCTCCTGCCTGCACTCCTTGTGTGCTATAGGGGTGGCACGAGGAATATGTCTGGTAGTGAAACCCTGTTGCTATGGAGCAGAAGGATGGTCTTGGAAGCAGTTCCTCACTGAAAGGCTTCTCCAACAGTGAGACAGCTTAGATAGCCTAGAGAGCAGCAAGAGCTCCAGTCCTGCACTCCAAAAATGTAGGGTCCTGGCATCTCTGTGGAGCCTGGGGAGCAGGCAGATGGGAGCTCTGCTTGAAAGATTTCATGGGTAAGGACAGCAGGGACTGTGATGTCAAAACATGGAAAAGAAGCTATGCTAGGCAATACCAGGGTCAGTGCTTAAACCTTTTCACATCATGTATTGTTTCCACTCTCACATTAGATGTGTCCAGTAGATGCTGCATCAGCAGCCAGAGGGTAAATCATTTAAAGGGCTCCAATGCATATACCATACACAGGATGCTGTTTTATACAGACTAGAGCTTTCACAATAAAAGGGTTTTGCTAGAACCTGAGGCATCTGCACTTAGCTTTCAGTTCACAAATTTCTTCTTATTGAGGGCACGAGAGTTTGCTTTAGAGTAATTAACAACTTAGGCCAGAAGGGACTAGTCTGTAATACAGACCAAAGAATGCCCCTCTCTTAATTCCTCTGCAAAAATCATTAGCAGTGTTTGGTACTAGAAAAACAATCAGTTATAATGTTAAGCTTTCCAGTTGTGGAAAATCCACTACAGCCCTCATTAATGTTTACTTGCCTTCAGTGATAAGCAAAAATACCTCAGCTAATTTGTAGTCTGAACTCGTCTGGTTTCAACCTGCATCCACTGAGTCTTATTATACCTTTCTGTTCCACAAGAGCCCTTGTATATGAAACTGCAACATTAGCTAGAAAGAAAGAAAGCAGAGGGGTTATATTCCATGGGAAATTAAGGTTCAGGGAGATAATGATGCTTCTTCTTCAGTGAATACATGTAGCAGTGCATGTCACCTTGCAGAACATAGCCTGGAGCTGCATTTTTGGGGTAATATACGTCAATCTCCTGGGACAGGAATTGCATTCTCTTCACGGAGTCTAACATCAATTACAGCCACTGTCTTTAAGATGTTAAAACTACAAAAAGGGTCAACATGTGAAATATTCATGCTGACATTTCCTTATAGCACATCCTTTCCTGCATCAGCCATTTCGTTAGCAATAGCTCTGTATCATACTGTGCTCCCCTGCAGCCCCTCTCCCCATAAGCCCTGTCAATTCTCCTGCCCTTGAGGCTCCTTTGGTCCCTTTCCAGGAGAAATTCTATGACGTTTCTTTCACTAGTGCTCTGCTTGGATTGCTCTCAGCCCATGCAGTCTGTAACCTGTCTGTGTTTCTAAGCCTGTGTGATACTTTCAGTGAGTCTCTGATGCCCAGCACTCCTGGGCATCCTGACCCCCATTCTTGATATAGTTTCATACTTCATTGCACCACACAGTCAAAAAAATTCTATCAATAAGAAGTTTAGAGAATATGTTGTGCAACAAAGCAGAGTGAAAAACAAAGATCCTTACAATTTGCAACATGAGAAATCATCACAAAGCTTCGGTTAATTTCACATGCAAATGTTTTCATTTTGAAATGTCTAAAGCATTTCCTTGTATGAATGTTTTCTTTCAGCAAAGTTGCAGAGGATATTTATTTATGTAAATCTCTCCCTGCAAAATCTTTCCCTTTTAGTAAATTGACCCTTTCCAAAAAATGTAACACAACAAAACAAAAATAATTGACAAAGTATCTTCTAATCTGATTATGCCCGATTATGATTAGTAAACTCATGCTGGAGGGGTTTTATTTTTTCTTTTGTCTGCTAACAACCCTGTGTGCTTCTGGTAGTAGGCAAATAACATCATCCTGATTGAGATGCAATTGCTAGTTCACATGGTGGTTCCTTTAAAAGTATTTAATTTCCTAATGTAAACTTGAGTATCCTATCATACTGTACCTCACCCCTGTGTTTTGAGCACTTCCTTTAAAAATCACAATATAAGGAGTATTTTCTGAGTGTCTGTCACTTCTTCCCTTTGCTGTTGAAACTGCAGAAGAGGTTGGCAGAGATGTTGCTGGTGATAACTGTTGTCTGTACCACACATTTTGTCTTTTCTCCCACTTTTTTTTGGAAAAGGAAATTTTCACTGCCTTTATCCCAAATTTTTCTGAACATATAGCTGTCATCTTTTTAGTTTTATTCACACAAGCCTGAGATTTGTAAGGGCCATAAATCAGGGCTTATTTATCTGGAAAGAGTTATGGAGTCAGACTTTAAGCTTTAAGCTGCTCTTCCTCTTTGATGGTTGTGCTGGACTAGCTCTTATATGAATGTTTGTGAGCTGATATCCTGACAATGAGAATGGCTGATGTGACATGTTTAGAAAAGAAGTACTCAGGCAGCCTGCCCAGACACACAGTTTGCTGTGGGCAAGGGGACAAATTCCACATTAATCCAAACGTGCAGATGTAATGATTGAGGTGACTGGAAAAGTGGGTGCATGCCATGGTGCCAGGAAACCCAACCTCCAGTCTCCACATGGCCATTAAACTGACGGATGCCTGTAAGGAAGAGCCTTGCTGCATCACACCTTTGCTCTATTGCATCCTCCCTTTAGCCTCCAAGGCATACTGTGATCACCACCTGTTTGGGGAGGGCACTGGTTTACATTCTGTCTTGCTAGGGAGATGATGCCCTGCTTTTGGTAGAGTCTTTGAGGTGCTGGTGAAATAATAAAAATTAAAAGCAAAACAGCCTTGAGCATACCAAAGCGATAAAGCAAGTTTATTCAGAACAAGTTGTCTCACAGAGGGATACAGGTATTGTTTGTGTTACCCCTAGATACGCATTGAATATTTGCATCCTCTGTGCAGAAAAACAAACTGACCTAAATTCTTTAAAATTACTTTCATTCAATAACCACAGTTGACAGAAGAGCCATATACCAGCACTGAAGAAAGCAGCATCAGCAGTCCTTTCTGCAGTTTGTGGGGAAGCTCCAAACCTGTTGCTTGCTCCCTTCCCAGCACTATGGGGTTCTTGGCAGGAGAGCTGACAGGCTCTCTGGCCAGCAAGCTCTGCTGCTCTGCCCTCTGCTAGTTTGGGCACATGCCACTACTCTGGTCAAAGTTTGGGAATGTAGAGTTCCAGTTTCCCTCCTTAGCTGCTATGCCTCAGTCACACTTAGACATGAACTTGAGACCTGAACATATCTGTCCAGTTTGCTTCTTTTAGTTAGCTCTAGCAACACCCCATGAGTCACCTGAGCCTACTGTGTTTGCTCTCGCACATATCTGTGCAAAAGCAAAGCCACATAACAGATGTATATCAGGTATTTTGTATACAAAAGGTACCCTGGAAGACACAGCCAAATGCCCTATCACTAACCTAGCAAGGGAAGCCAAGCAGCCTGTGTGAGTCATTCTTTTTTCAGGAAACAGATTTGCTTTCCACTCCAAGGTACTCATGGGGGGAAAGAAGGGAAAGCTGCAGCCTGTGCTTCTAGCTAGCCCTCTGGTAAAGTCTCTGGGCTGGTGACACTTGGGTGACTTTACAAACAGTGTGAGGCTCTTTCCATCAGTTCAGAAGCTCCCTCCTCCTCAGAGGAAGAAATGTGTTAATTAAGCTGGCAAAGCTGGGCTGTCAAGCACTTACAAACTGCCTCTTCAGATCCTTCCAACAAAGGGATGCCTCAGCACTGTCAGGCCTCAGTTGGTTAATGACGAACAAAATGCTCCTTTGCGCTCAGGATGCGCTCAACACCACAGCTTTGCTTGTTCAGTAAACGGCTTTCTAATATTTCTGCCTGAATTTGTCACAGAAATATAAACAAGCAAGGGACAGTTGCAAAGTCTGTAAAAACCCAGTGCAATTCTCAGGATTTCTTTTGATATCAGCTCAGGCTTTTAACTAGCAGCAACTCTCAAAATTTTCAGATCTCAAGACCAGAAAACAGAAAGCGGAAACTAGAGAAACTTCTTCCAGTGAATGACTGCACATCACCTCCCACCTTACAATGACCAAAAAATAACAGGTTTTTCTTTTAAAATCTTCTCTGGCCCTTCCCCTTTTGTTGCTATTGATGTGTAATCAACAGCTGTGTTATTCAAGCTTTTAAATTAGAGACACCTTCGAAATTTCATCTTTGCTGTCTTAGCACATCCAAGAACGTCCTGGAAGTACTTAACGCTTGTAAATACAGCCTTAGAACACAGAAAATTAAAATACTCTAAGGTGATCAGGCGGAGATCCAGCTGGCTCAGTGTCTCATCTCTGACTTTTGGCAGTAATGCAAACCATACAAAAATGCTTCCCTGAAATACTTGCATAGCCACCAGCATTGTGCTGCAGAGGGATTTCCTGACTGACAGACAGTGCCTTTTCAAAGACAAGCTCTTGATGGCTGTTTTCTGCATTTATTCAATATCCTGTCTATTTAGTGAACAAATGTTAGTGTCCTTTTGTCATGTGATGGAGAATTTAGTCTTGTTTGTGGCACATGCCTGTGAAAGCATGTTTTTATTTCAGTTATATCTTTCAAGTTATATCTTCCTTTAGCAGTTTATTAACACTGACAAGAGGACAGAAGAGACAGCACTAGAGACCTGAATCCTTGAAAGTATTGGCCATCTGACTCTGGTGTCCCCTTCAAGCAGCAAATTATCAGGAGTTTTAAAAGTAAAAAGTATGTGAATGTGGGACTTGGGCTCAGGAAAGCAGTGGTGTATGAACACATGCCAGAAGCCAGATGCCAAAATTGTAAGGCAATAGTTGAAAGCCAGTCAGGAAGGAGAACTTGGGAGATAAAAGATAAAGATTGACAAGGGTAGGAAAAGCAGATAGGCACAATGTGACATCTTGGGACTCACTGTCCTGACAGCATGAGAGATGCAACAATCTGCAGAAAAGGGATCCTGCATAAAATGAACTTGTGATGGTGGAACTGGATTTGCTTTCTTGAAACTTTTCGACTGTTGATTTACTAAAACACTGAAATATCAGAGGTCATTGCACTCGAGTAATACACTGCTGCTTGCAAGGAAGAGCTCTAGAAAGTGGTATTGCAGCTGGCCTTCCCAAAGAAAAATATGTGAGACATAAGTGGCATTACAGGAGCAGCAGGAGGAAATACAGCAGAGAAGCTGTGATGTTGCCTGCAGATTGAGCAACAGAGGTCATGGCAGGGATTTCTGAGTGGAGACACCAGGAATAAAATGGCAGCAAAGTAAAGTGGCCTAAACACTCACTGATGTGTTTAAAGAACTGCCTTACATCAAGGACAAGGAGAGTCTGGGTTATAGTGATAGGCGACACCCAGTATCCAAGATGTCTGTGTTTGGACTACTGTGCTTGGGGAGACAGTCCCAAAAATATGTGTAGGTAACAGGAGAATAGACTGGATGCAAAACCATCAGTGCTGGATAAAAAATTGTGCAACTGAGAAATAACTAATGTTAGATAAAGCTTTTGAGACAAGAAGGTACTTGAACCCCATGGATCAGGAGTGACTGAGAAAGAAGGAAGGGGGTAAGGCAGCCAGATCCTGGACCCAGAGACCTCTGCATTTGTACTCCAGAATCAGAGACACAGCATCAAAATAATGCAGACCAATGTTGAGAAAGATATTTAGCCCTAGAAGGAATCAAGTTCATTATGAAGTATTTTGTTAGAAGCACAGCAGGAAGTCCTCAAAAAAAAAGCAAAGAGGCAGATGTAAGGAGTCAGAATAACTGCTTTGCTGTGGTTGCTATCACCTGGCTGCCCTCACAAGAGGATGGAACAACCCTTTGAGTACATGCTTTTTCCCAGAAATAAGCATTTCTCTGGAATTAGGGAATAGGGAAATGGGAGGAAACACAGTCCAGGTGGGAGGAGAAGTGTGGGGTCTCCACAGGGAGAGAGATGGGGGAGGGAGCCCACCACAACCTCAGCCAGAGGTAGGTTCCAGCTTCTGGAAACTACCCTGTATAGATGACTCCAAGTAAAGTGTAAATTGAGATCAGAGATTTTCAGGGCAGCACCTGTGTGTGGTGAATAGTCAGAAGGTCAAGGAAACCTTCTGATTTGATTTGTTAAACTTGAGATCAATACAAGTCTAACAAATTCCCGATAGAAGAACTTGTATACCTTACAGAGATCTGTTTAGACAGGGGACAAAATAATGAGGCTGAGTCTGGCCTCCTTTAGGGTACAGATAAAATCAGGACTTCTTGCTTCTTGGAGAAGCAATTGGAGAAGCAATTTTGCTAGTGGCTCTCCCAAAATGAGTTATCTCATACCTTCATTGCTGTTGCCATCAAGTTGTGAAGCTGTCTGCTTTACCTCCATTTCAGTTCCTCACACTTTGTCTCTCAAATGTTTTATGTACAGATTTGATGACACTAGAAGCACAGCTCACATCAAGCGTAGTCTTGCTGTTTTTATTGAAACAGATAATAATCACATTCCAAAGAGTGGAAACATTATTTCTGACTAATCAGCTCACACAAGATAACTTGCATGCTACATTCATTATACAATGGTTACTATTAAGCATTGCCCCACATGGAGAATATTTTCAGCAAACTCACTTCGTCCTTTTAATTCTGCCTATAAAAGTGTGTAATGTCCTCATATAGTTGATGCATTGTCATGACCATGGTGCTCGGAAGGAGAGAGATTCTATTCTTGCACACTGCTAATTGCTACAATATACCATGGATGCTGCCATAAGCAATAAATTCCTGAAACTACCTCACTGGGATTTGGTCATCTGTATGCTGTACTGTAAAAAATCAACTGGATGGCACCATATATATTTGAGGAAAGAGGCACACTAAATTAATCACATCTTACTTTTCCAATACAAAAAGACTTGCAGAAAATACTGTTTAACACTGCAATACTGTCTCGGTACTGTCACCCTCACTTGCATCATGTATTTTTACAGATAAACAGGAATCTGTTTAGGTCTGTTTCCACATATCAGGACAGTTACTGCAAGGTTGAATCAAAAGGGCTCAGTTCTTCCAAAGTTCCTAGATTGCTTCCTCTGTGCTCAGATTCTGTGATTGCTTTACCTCTTTGATCCACAAAAAATCACAATTCTTTAAAAACTTTCTGCCAGTCATGTTGTTTGTTCTCTTAACTCCAAACTGATAAAACAAATATTTTCCTCCATTTCTGCATAGAAAGAAAAAAAAAAAGTTAATTTCCTGCTTCCTACTCAAAAAGGCAATTAGTTGCACTCTGCCAGACATGCACACCAGTTGTGGGGAAAGAGAAAAGTACAGTCAGAAGTAACTTATATATGAAGCAACAGCTTTATCTTTGTAGAGGTGAGTACAACAACCCCTCACAGTTTTAAAACTCACCATTATATTGTTGACCCTTCAAAGCAGCTTGCACTGAATATTTTTATTTTGCTTGTTCACTGAGTGGACTCATGATTCTGGCACATTGAAAACTCTTTATTGACCTGCTGGGAATGCAATTTATTCCTGAGAAGACACCATGGAGCTGGACATGTAAAAGATTTTTGTGACTGGAATAGTCTTGTTTGGCAGGAATGTGATTTCTTACCTGGCTGGGGTGGAAATAAGCTGCATGCGAATGCTAAATTTTTTTTTTTTTTTTAATGTTAAAGAGGAATTTTGTTAGAGGGCATACAGTCAGTTTTTATAGATAAAGTTGTGGGGTTTTTCTGCAGGTAAACACACACACACAAAACCAAAACAGGAAAACATGACAAATTGATTGCATGACAACAGATTTATCTCTTGTTGGCTTCTTGTAATCATGTGAAAGTCATCTTAATGAAAAAGCACATATATCCAACCACACCTTGCATTTTGCATAATCACAGCTTGGAGTCTTTATGCATTTTCCTCCCTCTTCATATTGCTTTCCTCAGCATTTGCACCCTGATGAGGACATACAAGACTCTGACTGATGGACCAACTCAGACCTCAGAGGCCCTTTCAGTCTGGGGGTCCAAGCCCACCTGCAGCAGTACCATGAACTGACAGCACTGCCTCCAGCCTCTCCTGGAGCTCTCACCTCCATAGCATTTGCCAGGTCTACATGTGTTTGTATCTTTGCTGCCAAAACCCTTCCAAGCATGGGTCACTTCCATTCCTGACTCACATTTAGGGTTTGCTGATCAGGAGTTATTAATGGACAGTGTGTTAGCCCTGAAGGCTGCTGGATACACACCCAGGCTGAAGCCCCCCTAGGCTGCCAAGCATCAGCTGCACCCAGAGGAAGATATTGAGAGGAGTCAATAAGAGGATAACTGTACTCGGCTTTTTCCTTCCAAAAGAAGACCTCTAGTTTTCCTATATTGCAGAGAAGTGGCATAAAGTAGAACAGATGGACTTGGTAAAAAGCCTGGGACAATGCTTAAAAATGTCAGTGGAGGTGCAGGGAAAAGCACTATGCCTTTCACTGTCTTTGGGGATTTCTACACAACAGAACTGTTGAGGAAAAGGCAGAGAACTGCCTGCAAGATTTTTGTGACCATTGCTGTTCAAGGAGATGAGAGAGATGCAAGTTTTACAGGAATACCTGAGTGTGTTCCAGTTTGCTGAGTTTTATTGCTGCTGCTGTGCTAAGCATCCAATTCTCCACCAAAAAGGGGCATTTTCTTTCATGAGGGTCATAAGCCATAAACCTCACTTAAGCATGGAAGCAAACAGATTGATAATATGCAGTCCCTGAAGATTTTTTCCAGTGCCTGAATCTAAGGATCTAATAAAGTAAAACTGTGATTAAAATACAGGTGCTTTTTCTTTAGAATGTCATGAAATCCCACAGTGCTTAGTTTGCCTCTATGCATCAATGTTAAACATTAGCAAGTTATTTCAATGCCAGGTAGGAACAAAATATGAATGAGGCATCCTTATACAAATAAAAAGTTTTAGGCAGTGTCTGTATTACACAGCTTGAAATAGAGGTAGATCAGATATAAATGGGGTGAGGAAAGAGCTATAAAGCATAAGCAATGAAGTTTGCTGGAATGATGACCAATATTAGGATGTTTGCTTCACAGGTGTTCTTCCCATCTTTTCTGAAGGGTTGAATTGGAAAGAAATCAGATAAACAGAAAGAAAATTGTGAAATGAGGATGACTAAATAGGAAAGGTGAAAAAAAGGAAAAGAACAGATCAATAGATGAGTGATAGAGAGGTAAAGGCATTGTTACAGGGGCAGCACACAGCAGAGAAAGAGTGATACAAAAGTAAAACATTTTCCAAGAATCCATAAAGCTTTAGTTTTTCTCATCAGCTGGAGTCTCAGCCTGGCTTCTTCTGCTAGTTTTCCTGTAACAGTGGTGAAGAAAGAAGACCGCCACTCAGGTCTTCTTGCCCTAAAAATTATGTCTGTGTCTACTGAGGAAAGACAAATGGTAGACTGAGATGCCTCAGTTGTGGATGAGGGTATATAGACCTATAAAGCATTGAAAAATTTGAATCAGTTTGCTCTGCAAACTTGTGTATAAAAGACAGAAAAGTTAAAAATAAATAAAACCCTACTTTATAAATCAAAGCATGGTGGTAACACTATGACTTCTAAATTAAAAAGACACAAACAATTGGATATTAATAAATTGACTAAAATTTCTGTGTTGGAAAGTAGGTTAATAGACCTTTGAGGAGGTTCATAGCCTGACACAGAAGCTGCAAGAGCAGGCAGCCAGGAAAGATTTTGCACTCTATGAGCTACTTTGCCTCAGAATAGCCACGACTTTGAGCCCAGGGTACCCTGTTAAGCCAAAGAAATAACTTGACCAGTTATTAGAGAAGGGGACCAAAAAGGAACACAGCTGGCAACCCATCATGTTTCTGCCTCTTTGTCCATTTTAATTTTTGATTCTTGCTCCTTTTCTGTTCTCCTCATTTTTTGTGTGCATCTTAAGGAAAATGTTTAGCCTTGCTGTCCAAGATGAAATATTTTTCCAAAAGAGCTGTGAACCCATGAGAAGAAATGATGTTAAAAAACAAAAACACCAAAACTTTGCTTCAGTGGAATTAGTATACATTATGCAATAGCTGATCTGACTGTGCTATGTCTTTGCTTTTCTTCAGCCTTTCTCTGCAGCTAAATGCTAGACCTTTGAAAATCTGAAATACTGTGTTTGCAAATATTTGAAATCTCTGGTACCAGATCAGGAAGGCTGTACAGCCGTGGTGCTCTCCCAAGGTTGGTTAGTCTTCTTTAGGCAGGTTACACTATGCAATGTCGATGTGACTCAAAAGGCATCAGCTCAAAGAAAAGATCCCTTTGCTACTTTCTGCATAGAAAGATTTGCCTCTCTTCCAAGTGTTCTATCTCTTCTCCTTGTCAAAACAAAACACTAAAACCCTGAGTATTGAGATTCACTCCACACTCCAAAAATAAATTTCTCACCATCTCCATCAGTATTTATCAACTGTTGCATAGCCATTACAAAGCAGAAAAAAATCCCCATAGGAGATAAGAAAAAAAGAATTGTTAAAGTGAAAGCTCAACTCATAGTTCTTCCTTCAGCTCCTGACTTGACTTTGACTCCTGTATCTTCCTCAAGGATTCAAGGAATTTGTAGTGGTGGTTGTTGACAATATGAGGAAGCAGCTCTCTCCAGCCTGACTGGAGAGCATCATGCCCAATCCATACACAAGTCTGCTGTCAAGCAGCCATCTGGACTGCACTCCCACCCTGACACCTGAGAAACATCCCAAAATCCAGATTATTTGCATTATATCTCAATGTCTGGCAAGTCTGCCCACAAGAAAGGGAAGCCTGTAATGTTTCAGGCATTCACAACCATCTTTTTGTTGGATTGAGGCCCAGTGCCAGGATTTCTGCTATCTTCTGCTGGCATGGACCAACATTTGAATCCAACCCTTGATATTTAATTAAGAACATCATTTGGAGCATCTGTTTGCAAAAGCAGTCAGAGTGTATTCAGATAATGAGCACTTTGAAGCATGTTGTGAGGCCATGCATTTTATTATTTAGAGATTTCTTGGAACTAAATTCTCTGCAAATATACACAGGATGAATTAGAAATAGAGTTTTAATGTAGTTTCTTCTTTTGACCCCCAATACAGTAATGACTATGGAAATGGACACTGCAGAATCACATGGAGAAAATGTCTTGTGAGCCATCTGATAAACCTAAAATTAGAGCACTAGCTTGTCTAAAGAATTGGCTCAGGAAGTCAAATCACTTAAGCTGAACAAAAAGCACAGAAGGAAGGATGCCAGAGCAGTAAGAAACAAAAAGCATAGTTTGAATTGTCCTTCCTTACTCATTATTAGTGCTTTGATTTGGTGGGATTTTTACTGAGAAGCAGATAATTCTTCAAACTACAAGAACATAATTACTGATCTACCCAACAAATATAATATTTTACATATGAAAGTTCTATAGAAATGAAATGAGAGTTGTTTCAAAGTACAGGACATTAAACTCACATGCTGTACAATAATAGAAATGGTCTCAGCTAGATCTTATTTCTGATTATAGCTTTTGCTGAGCAACAGACCCTGATGGATTGTCATTAACACAAGAATCAAAGAGCACTGGTTAGTAGATGAATCAACCCTGCTTACTCCCTTAAACAGCTATTAGTGAATGCCCTTTGACATCTAACTTTGATTCTTACACTATTTCTTTGGGAAATTGTGATGGGGACCTTTTTCTTGTGCTACAGTGCATACCAGAAATGAGGAGCTGGTGAATAAGGTAAAAATAATTTGAGAGATGAGATTTAAAGACATTAAATGCTTTCAGACAGGACTTTCAAGAGGAGGGTGTGAAGATAAATGAGAGAGGTGCTATAACATTTTTGTTAATGATAAAAGAGTAATGGGAGTTCATAAGGCATTTTATCAGATGGTTTTATGTTCCAAGCTGTTCTCTTCCACAAGGCTGGCAAGCTTCTTTCAACATGCTGAGGGAAGTCCAATCTGCAAAGACCAACCTCTTACAAAAAATGAGCGTTGATGAGGTGTAGAAATAAAAAATGCAGGAAGACAGGATATAATGACTCCAGCTGCCTGGATAGGTAGGAGGAGGGAGAGGCAGCCATTATCCAAATACAGTTCATTACAAGAGACAGAATGGAAGCAGAGGGCCAGGCCTCTTGGAAAGGACAGCTCAGGAAGGTATCTGCAGGCAGGAAAGTATGGGGCTGGTGAGTTTTTGGAAGCATTGAGAAAGGCTCTTCTTGAGAAGTGCACTGATGTCTGAGCACCACCTGAGTGCCTGTTCTCTGCAAGGATTGCATGCAGTGACTGCAAGGGGCTGCTCTGGTGCCTGCATTGCATCCTCAGCCTCCTCTGGGAGCAGGGGGAAGGCTGGTAAACTATGGTAGTAGCCTTTCTTTCTGCCAATAAATTACAGGCTGGGATGTGGCATTTAAAGTGCACTGTAGGAAGGAAAATGAGAGATCTTTATTATTTTCAATTATATGGAAATCCACACAGCAGTTTTGATATTTAAACTGGCATATATTCACAGAGGTGGAGGCATAAGAAATTGAACTCCCATTAAGAGTGGCAGAGTACTTCTCTTCAAGGAAAATACATGAAGATGAGAATTCAAATAAAATAGCTTGTTCTTGGAGTTCAGGGACCAGCAATATGTAGAGCAGCTCTTCCTAATCCCAGATTTCATCTGAGGTTCTTGTTTTCCTGTATCTGAGAGACCAAAGAAAGCACCAGATCAGTGTGTTCATACGCAGGCATTCCCTTTTGAATGCCACTGGTCTATATTCACGGTTTAATGCAGAGTAAAGATTCTCTTGCACATAAGGAACTATTTTCTACAATAACATAGGTATCTGGGAATATATTTCATATTCCTATCTCCTCTGCATGGCTTGAAAGCTGTATTTACTGTCACAGCTAAACTGCTTCTTCTTTAAGCAAATCATCATCTGTGCTAAAAATTTGATTCATTATGATGCAATGTCAGTATTAGACCTTTTTATTACTATTAAAGTTATTTGCTTACCATTTTGTATTTTACTTACATGGACAATTAAACTATATCTGGTACTTAATTTGTTTCCAATCGGTTTAATTGCATGACGTGACTAGCATAACAGCATGTTATTTATGGGTACACATTATGAAATAATAGAGGGAAGTTCATACATTATTTAAATATTTGTAAAAAATAGCTCTCTTAATATAATAAACCTTTTCTGATTTTTTTTCNTTTTCTGTTTTTTTTTTTTTTTTTTTTTTTTTTTTTTTTTGACATGAGCAAGCCTCTCGGTGACTGTTTAGGCTACAGAAATGAAACTACTGCTGGGCATCTAGCCTCTAACCTATGAAACATTTAAATAAGACAGATGGTTCCTAATAATAAGGTTCTTGATAATTCCCAAATTTCTTGAGCTAGTTTTGTAACTAAGAAACAAATGATAATAAAATGATGGATGAAGTGTTCCACTCCTCAGAAAACTTGTATTCCCACGTGCTCATGTGTCACACAAATAACATGGATTTGATAGGGGAATTACTGATGCTGGACAATGTAACTATAGAAAAGCCTTCCAATACTATAAATCTCAGAATCACAGCAATGAGAGCTGGAAAGGAGTCTGAGAGCTCATCTAGTTCCTCCTTTTGCCTTGTGGCAGAGCCAGCCAGACCTTTTCCACATCCAGCAGATGTTATTAAGGTCACTTTCTGGTTTTCCGTGCACAGCCCCTCCAGGCCTCCTCATCTTGTCTCCAACCAGCCTTTACAATTAAACTTTTTTTCTCCTAACATGTAACCTAAGCCTTCCTTGTTGCATTTGAAGTCCTTTAGGTCTCATCCTCTCCACAGGGAATATTCTGATAAATAGTACTTCATTCCACTTCTCCAACCACTTACATATTTCAAGAGGCATCACATTCCTCCTCTAATTCCTCTCCTTGCCTGATAATTCCAATTCTTTTAACCTGTGCTTATAAAGCATAGTGTCTGATAACAGAGGGTTGTATGTTGCTCTCATCCACCAGATCTATCCTCTCCTCAGCCTGTTCTCCCACCACTCAAGAGTAAGTTTGACTTTTCTATTAAATTCATGAGGTATTTTAATTAGAAATGGTGCATCTTAATTAGTTGATGGCAATTATTTTGATATGTAAACAATAGAAATCATTAAATAGAAGTGATTATATGCAAAACACCTCTATTTTTGGTTGACTTTGTAGTGGAACCCCTTGCTATCCAGTTTTTACCATTTGCACAGAAAGGTTATGTTGTTACTTCAGTTGAATTCCTGGAGCTTCTGGTGATGGTAAATTTTTGCTTTCTCTCCTTTCGTCAAGGCAGATAGTGCCGTCATTCTCCAAGGGTAATATCCCAGTGAAGATCTGCTAAAACAAATCTGAAGACTCAAAACCTGTTTAAATTTATAATTCTTCTAATGTAAAAAAAATATTGTATCTTATTCACAAAAACTGAGATGAGAAATAAGATATTTAAGGTAAACCAGCTTGTTATATACTTGCTTAAAAGAGGTTTCCCATGTGTATTCTCATAGAATCAATCATAGAATCCCTTAAGTTAGTTTTTCTGTATTGCAAGGGTTTAATGTAAGAGAAAAGCAGACAATTATTTCAGTAGATGTGTAAAAATAAAATGCATTTGGGTTCTTATGTTAAAAGAATCTGAATTTTCCTGCAACTTCTTAGAAATGTGAAAGAATCTGGACCCTAGTGGAATATTTCCAAGTGCTGAGCTGCCTAATTTCGTAAGATTCAAGAGGAGCTTGGTAGCTAACTTAGGCATTTTGGAAAGCCTCTTTTGCACCTGTGAGTGGTCAGGGCAGATGTCCGGTGCCATTCTTTGAGCAATTTGACTGTTTTGGTTCAGCTCAGTGAGATGAAAGGGCGAAGGACCAAAAGACTTTTCTTAATAATTTCTTATGCCTCGAGGGAGCATTTGGCCCAGTACTGCCTTTTCTTTTTTCCATAACTCAGCCATACACTATACATTACTTGGTAGATTCCAGAGAATTACTAAAAATTTCATAACCTAGAAACATAAAAATGTAAACAGTAATGCTGGATGCTGCACTAAGCATTAAAAAAACTGATGCCAATTCTAAATGTATACTGCTAATCAATATAACTAGATTTGTAGACACTAAAATGACATCTTTGTCTTTTTTCCAACATGGGAAAATGAAACTACAAGAGGCAAAACCATCTCACAATAGAAAACAAACTCAGTGTTGAAATAGGTCAGTGCTTTCAACAGTCACTTGCTTAATTGTTTCTTGCTTTCCTTGTGCTACTGCCAAGAACAAAGGTCATATTTAATGACTGCCTAAATAATTTGCAATATTTTTTTAGACTTGCCCTAGAGGTGGCTGATGTGGATCCTTTTGTACTTGGTAGGAAAGTCTCATATGGATTACCCTGTTAAAAAACCCTTATCCTTCTAAACTGATTCGAATCCCTTCACCTCCTCCAAAATACATACCTTTTTTTTTCTTTTCTGTTTCATGTCAAATACTGTAGTGACAGCTCAAACAATGCAACACTGTTTGTTTCAAGATTATAGAAGATCCAGGGAATCTACATCACCTTTGAAGTAAATTTTTGAAGCCATAATCCTCTGCCAAACAGAAAAGAATATATGTCATCATAGCATCATTGTAATGATGTGAACTTAACTAGGAGTCAGAAACAACAGCAAAAACTGAGGACCTAAGTCTTCTCTGTCTTGTCACTCAAGTAGAAAATGTCAGGGCTCCATCACCTAGAAGTATTGGTTTATCATCTCTGGTCTAGAAAGTGAAATCCAGTACAGTCTCATTTTTTAAATGACAGGACACTCATAGTATTTACATGCCCTTCTCTTCTTGCTTTATTATGGGCCAGTAGCTGGGCAGTAAAGAAAAGTAAAGTATGTTGTAACAAAGCACTTCATGGTGAGATAAAAACAGAAGCAAGAATAGAAGAAAATGGAATATTAATTTTATAATATAAAGGACAGTCTGAGACAGACTGTTAGGTTCTCCCATTGGTCCCAAAACTGGGGCACATGTGCCATGTTGAGGAGGGTTGGCAGTGGAAAGCATTGGGGCTCAAGATAATGAATTTAATTCCATCTGAGGGACCTAGGTCATATTACAAAAGTGACCCTGTACTTTCTGTATTTTCAAAAATATCTCAGTAGGACAGAGGGTGATCACAGGATGATGCCTGCACCAGCATTACATGGATACTAAATCAGTCCAGAGTTTCCTTCTGTTCTCTTCTCCCATCAATAAAGATGTTCCTGCCCCAGAGAATAAATAGGAGTCCCACATTTTTTAATGTTTCTTTGAAAACTGATCACTGAAAACACAGATTAACTATTTCAATCTGTCTTGATGGCTGAAATACAGTGTTTAATGTTTAGTGCATGACAGTTACTTTTCAACACTGCTGAAGTCTGCCCTTGCTGCCATTTAAGTCCATAGCACCACAGCACCATAGAGTCACAGAAACATAGAATATGCTGTGTTGGGAGACCCATCAGGATCATTGAGTCCAACTCCTGGCCCCACACAGGACACCCCAAGAATCCCACCACATGCCTCAGAGTCCTGTCCAAATGCTTCTTGAACTCTATCCAGCTTAGTGCTGTGACCACCCCCCTGGGAAGCTGTTCCAGTGCTTAGCCACCCTCTGGGGAACAAACCTTTCCCTGATATCTGAACTAAACCTCCCCTGACTCTGCTTCATGCCATTTCTTCAAGTCCTGTCACTGGTCACGAGAGTGAAGAGATCAATGTCTGTCCCTCCTCTTCCCATTGTGAGGATGTTGAAGACCACAAAGAGGTCTACACTCAGTCTTCTCCAGGCCAAACAGACCAAGTGACTCTTCCAAATCTGCATATTCCATCTTCTTTGGGTCCCTTCCAAATCTGCATATTCCATGATTGTATGATTCACCATCCTTGTGACCCTCCTTTGGGCACTCTCTAATATTTTAATGCTTTTTTTTATGTTGTGGCACCCAAAACTGCCCCCAGCACTCGAGGTGAGGCTGTCCCAGTGCAGAGCAGAGCAGGATAATCCCTTCCCTTGCCTGGCTGGCCATGCTGTGCCTGATGTATCCCAGGGCATGCTTGGCTCTCTCAGCTGCCAGGGCACTGCTGGCTCATGTTCAACTTGGCATCAACCAGGACACCTAGGTCCCTTTCCACAGTGCTTCTTCTGGTCTCTTGTTCCACAACACAGTCAGGATTGTCCTGTCCCAGGTGCCAAATCCAGCACTTTCCCCTGTTGAACTGAATTTGATTGGTGATTTCCTACCTTTCTCATTTGTCAAGGTCTCCATGCAAGGCCTCTCTGCCTTTGAGGGAGTCTACAGCTTCTTCCAATTTAGTGCATTACCAAACTTTGGGTCCTTTGTCCAAGTCATTAATGAAGATGTTGAAGAGAAGTGGGTGGAGGATGGTCCTGGTTTAGGGAAAATTTTGGAGGAAACTTCCAAAGGAAGCAGATTCAAGTGGCCCCTCCCTCAACTGGTTTGGGAAAAGATTTCCATGGAGAAAAGTGGAAAAATCTGTTTATTTAATAAGACAAGTATTCACAAGCATAACAAAAATGAATAATATTAAACAATAACACCTCTCACTCTTCTGAAGACATGGCAAATTCAGAAAGTCCTTGTTGTGGGTTGTGGCTTGGCACACTCATCAGACCCTCCGGCGCTGAAAAATGCCACGTCCCGGTCCCCGGCAGGCCACAGGTGAGAGCTGGTGTTTTTCTGGGTTTTCAATCCAAAGCAGGGCCGATCAGTTCCAAGAAAAAGAAAAGCCACAGTCCGGGGAACTTCTCTGCCTCAGCTAGCTAGAAACAACCAACCACCAAACTGAAAAGCAAAGGAGAGCTCTCTCCTGCTGTCCGTGCTGCAGACAACACGGTCCGAGAGAAGGAATGCACGAGAGCAAGCGCAGTTTCTGCAAACAAACCGCGCGCTTCTCTTCTTCCCCAGCTTCGCTCTCAGAACCCGTCTTAAAGGTGCAGAACTTAACATCCAGCATAAACAGAACAGTCGATTGAGGATACAAGCATCATAAAGTCTCCCTAGGACAAGGATGAAGCCCTGGGGAACCCCCCTAGGAACAGGACACCAGTCTGATGTCACCCCATTCCCTATAACTCTTTGTGCCCGACCCATGAGCCAGTTGCTCACCCATTGCATAACACTGTTGTCCAGCTGTGTGCTGGACATTTTGTCCAGAAGGATACTGTGAGAGACAGTTTCAAAAGCTTTGCTGAAGTCCAAAAATTACATCTATTGGGCTGTGAGGTAATCTAAGTGGAAAGGCGCCTCTGGAGGGCTCCTGTCCTCAGGGCTCTAAGCAGTCAGGTTCTTGAAAACCTCCATGGACACAGACTGTACAACCTCTCTGGGCAATGCTTTCCCATGCAGAACTTGCCTCATGATGTTTCTTTATATCCAGTCAGAGCATCTCTTCTTTCAAGCTACACCTGTTTTCTCACATGCCCTTGCCATGCACCACCATGAAAACCCTGGTTCTGTTTCCTCAAAAACCTCCTTATAGGCACTGAAATTAATTAAACTATGTGCAAAAGCAGAAGTAAATCCTAAATAGGCTACAATTTATTGACAGTGACATCAGACCTTCGTATCAGTGTCTCTCATTTCCTCTCCTCGATCCTGCCTGAGCTTTAGCTCCTTATCCTTACCCAGTAAGCTGATCCAGCAAGGTGTGACAAACACGGGTTCAGCTGCAAGGACCTCCTCGTCCTGTGCAGAGGAGCACTGGCTTAAGACAAACTTTCATATGCATAAACAGTCTCTCAGAAACATGAGTGGCTACAATGTCACATCTTCATACTCATCTTCAGTATCATTCCTAGCTTGGAGCTAGGATTAACCATCCATTATCTCTCAGTCACAAAAGCTGGAAACCAAGCTTGAATTTATGTTTTAAATGTAAACTGATACTCTGAAATCATTCCTTGGCCCGGGAGTGTGTGCTGGTAACACATTAACCAGTGTGAGAACTGGTAACACTGCATCTCTACCTAGGCATGTGCTTTCAAACCTTGCCAGACAGAGGGAAGAGAGAACAGCTAAGCCTTGCATATGCTCACTGTTTCCCTCAACAAGACCATAAACCAGCAAATTGTTACACTAACCTTAACTTGCATATTGAGACATTCCATTGAAATGATACGCTGTAGGCTTGTGATTAGCTATCAACAGATTGTCACTTAAATGTCATCCTCCAAGAGTTATTTAAGATGAAATAAATTTAGCCCAGAATCAAGCCACACTGAGGGAAGTTCAGCTTGTAGAAATTTGCTGTCCTATTAGCTCTGAGCCACACTCATTTTTAGTAGTGTGTAATGACATGGGTAAAACTTACCCATATTTTGCATGATGGAGACACAGCAAATGTTAATAATAATTTAATTAGTTATTTGTACCAACACTAAAAATATACAAAATTACTCTTATGAAGCCCAAACTGTAAGACTGCCTTTCTTTCCTAAGGGAACAGGCACACTACCAGATCATGGAAATTAAGAAGAAAGTGCTTTCCTGACTACATTCTACTTTTGTTCATTATTAATGCATTTTTCATCCTCAAAAAGCATGACAAGAAATCCAAGTGCAAGAGGAAGGTAAGGGAGAGAGAGAGAAGCTGTCAGTGTATGAACTTGAACTTACTAGCAGTAACCTGGCACTTCCTAACACACATCCATAAACTGTACTTGTAGTAAATAGCATGAATCCTCAAAGCAGAATTTGAAGTTTTCCTTATAGGGGGCTCTTCTGAAGCTTGTTATACTGTTTCTAGCAATGTCTAGTCTGCCAAGGAACGGCTTGCCCATTTCACATCTTTTCTCTTGAGTACTGCCAAATTCCAGGTCCTTCTCACCCACACGTTTCTATTTCAAGGGGCATTATGATTTCAGAAAAAAAAATCAACCCAAAATTGTGGTTAACACGTGGTGGCAGCAGTGAGTAGCGAGGAAGGAACGATGAAATCGATGCTCAAGCTTCAAGGGGCATTAGGTATGGACAAATTCCATAGAATTGTTGAGTTTCCTACGTGCCCAAGTGTATATTTCTGCATTCTTTGTGCGTATCTTTGCAAGTCCAGGTGTGAATAAGAGTTTTTCTGAGGGCATTTTTATCCCACTGTGTGTGTGTAACTGAATGCTTCTAATGAGCAGTTCAAACTACAGACAGGAACCAGATGATCCTCACAAACACAGGAGCAATGTAACACTTCTTAGCTGTTTCTGCTTAGCCTGCTCCAGTTGCAGAGACTGCTCTTATAATGTCTAAGGCCAACTCAGGGCTGAAAATGGGATGCTGAAGCCAACAGTGAAATGCAGATAGAAGGGAGTGCCTTCTTATGTTGGGATGTCTTCTTCTTCTTCTTCTAGAACACTCAGAAGAAGCCAAACCTAGTTAAGTTAAAATAGAGCTGTATGTAAGAAATAAATAATAATATAGAACCAATTAAGCAAATAACAACTATGTTTAATATTTTCATAATTTTCCTTGGAGAAAAATAATTAGTTATCTGAATAGTGTCAGCACTATGTCAGTGTCAGGAGACTTAATTTTGGAAATTACTTTGTGACTTTGAGTTACATCTAAACAGCTTAAAGATCAAGTATCATAGCACATCTCTGGGCTCTGACTCAAGAAAAGGCACAGTAAGTGTCAGGAAACATGAGAAGATTAGTATTTCTACCTAAAAATATTAAGGACTGCAATTGTCATGGTCCACAAAGTGATGACAGAATTGAAGGCAGATGCACTCACAGCAACAGTGATTTCAAAGCTGTGTCCCTTAGACTGTAGTATTTGTAATAAGTGTGCATGAAGAAAGGATGAAGTGGTGTTGAAACACAGCAGCGCTGGAACCATGATGGTGGTGATAGGATTTAAAATGGAAAAAAAAATATTAAGGACTTTCCACTGATGCAATAAGTAATAGACCAATAATGTAGGCTGGTCAGCTTTGCATTGCCATATTTTTTATCCTGACTAATCATGTGTGAAAGCTATTACTCCTGATGAATCCATATTCCTGTCTGTGTTCTCTCATGATCTGTATTAACTACTCCCACCACACCCTAAAAGTGTCCTCAGTGGGATTTTATGGTAGCCTTAATGCTGTTCACACAGGCTGATTGGTACCTTGGCCTGTGCTGTATTGCAGAGATGATTATAACATTGCCAGGCTGTAAAGACAAAGGGGAGGGGATGTAGACATTTTAACATATAGACTTTGAATCCTCCACTTGTTGCCTCTGAAGAAAGTTATCCTTGCTGCAGTAGGGCTGTGTGAGAGAATACAAGAGAAGAAAAGAGAAACCACATGTGCCTGGTTCTGCCTGAGCCCAAAGAAATGTCCTGCCAAGGCATCAGTGAGTATTTCTGCAAAAGATCCTATGAGCCCAAAAGACGAAATGGAGAAAAGATGTTAAGAATCTCTCTTGGGTTTTCTCAGGGGCACCTTGAAATTTTGCTAGCTCACTATGTTTCCTAGTGCCTGCTCCTCAGGATGGAGCATTGCCTTGGAGGGAAACAGGGAGCAAGAAAGAAGGGCAATATAAATATTATTTGCAGTAGCCTTGCATCTTCTGGAGGTGAGAATACAGGACAAGTAGAAAAGGGAACAAGAAAAACAAACAAAAACACAACCCAGGTTTTCTACAGTTACCTGTTGCTTTTTTTTTTTTCTTAGTGGGATTAGATTTGGGGAACATGTGGCACCAACTCCACCATGCAGCACATTTCAGTATTTTATGTGGTCGTATGCTACAAAAATTTAGTTGCTGAGTGTGACAGTAGTTTTACAGCACTGTTAGGGGCGGAAAGAACCACGGGCCCATTGCAGTATCATTAGCATAATTGGCATCTGCACTTATATGGATTCAGCATTACTGAAGCAGTTTCAAAGGGACTGATTATGTGCTGTATTCCTTGGAGCAGTATTTCAGCTGGAGATCCCACTGGGATGGAGCAGACATGAAAAAGAGCCCTACATTTTATAGTGCTGTGTCAGTATAACTACAAGAAAAGTGTAGTAACTAAAAGAAATTTGTCACACATAGGCAATTACCAGCTTAATGGATTTACATTGTTCTTTTAGATTTATCTTGATGAGTTCTCTGTTATAGCTTCCCTTGATCATCTAATAGGTTTGCTCTTTCCCTAGAAACTGAACTTCAGTGTTTTCTGTTACTTGCATGCAAAATGTAGTCACTGACTTTGTGATCTAGAAAATAAGGTGTAGCAGCACTCCAACAGCATTCAACTACTTGTTTCTGCTAGCAGCAGATTGTGCCCGGAGTTTTTTTTTTCCCTTTTGAAGCAAATGCCCAAATGCAACTGCACACCCCTCAGGGCAAAATCAGCAAGCAGGGTGCAACATCATACACTTGCTTGTCCCTAAGTCTGAGGATACAGACTAGAACAGCCAAAAAAATTCTGACCTGCTGAGAGCTTCAACCCGTACTTGGATCTTGCTCAAGTTTCAAGGATGTCCCAGCTACCTTACGGCTCTTACTCCAGCCAGTCTTGCACTGTAACATAAAGCCATCAGGATTCCACACTTCTTTCTTTTTCTTTTTTTACCCTGGATGTGGCAAAAAGTGGGTGTACTTCTCCAGAATAATTTTACACTGAAAGGCTAGTGCAAGGATGCTGAAGATGGTTGACAAACCTGACTTGTACACTTTTTTTAGTAAGCCATTTCAGCTGTTAGATAAATATAACAACTTTGTAAACCTACATATATATATTATATATCCTTATATATGGGCTATGCAGATTTAACATCATAAAAATATGCATATTATGCAATAAGGAATAGTGAAATGATGAAAAATCATGTTTCTGCTCGTGTTACAGTATGTGTACCTGCAGCTGTGCACAACCTGTGAGACCTGATGGCTGCCAGCTCCCCTGCCCAGGTAGGGACACTGACAGTTTACAAGGACAGAAGCTAATCCAGTGCTGATTTTTGCTTTCACAGGTAGGAATCCAGGTTCTCATTCTGAAGGGCAGCTCTGACATCTTCTTGGAGAAAGGTCTCCAACACCAGGTCCCTGCCTTTCTATTACCCAAGAATTTCAGGGATCTGTCTTGAAGTCTTGGGGTTTAGTGGCTACAGGATCCCATCTAGATTTGTAATATGCTGCAAATGAAGAGAGATATGGCAGTAATGGAGAGCTAGTAGTCTCTTAGATAGTCCTGTCTCTCTTACCATCCCAAGTTAATTTACCCCTACCTTGACCATGCAATTAAATGATTTGAATACTATCTTTTCAAATTAATGGGCTTGTGTTTTTTGCTTGACCCAAAGGGGATTAGAACACTGAGTGTAAATGTTAAATATAATTGCAGAAAAGACCACAGGAGCCCTTATACTGTCTTTGGGATGCAGAGAAGAAAATTGTTTTCTCCATTTTCTTCCTAAGACTACTGGAGACAGCAAAGAAAGCATCACGTATTTCTTTTGAGATATCACAGAGAGCAAGCTGTGGGGTGCTGTAAAACACTGATAAATGCAAATGTATTTTGGGAAGGATGATTAGATTTAATAAGGGTATTTAAAACCAGCATTAAATATGTCAGTGGGAATACAAATTGAATAGTTCTGTTATTTTTAAATTAAACTGATATAAGCATTTATTTTATTTTTTTTTCCTTTTAAAAGAAAGGAAAGAAAATCTAGGTTTACATTACAAAAGGGACAGTGAGGATTTCCCTGTTTGCTTTCCAGAGTTTTCTTAAGCCTGGTATTTTGAATCAATGGGTTGAACAGAAGCAGGATAGCTGTGGATCACAGATGAGGAACCAGATACATATGGAATTTATGAGGTGATTATTATCACTTTCCTGAACATTTCGAAGAAAATCTCCTCTGTCCTGACCAGAAGTATCAGTTTCGATGGGAGCAGTCACCACTTTCCTACAGCTTCTTCATATGGTTTCAGTAGGAAAAAAATTACAGTTTCTATCTATGATAGTCATTAGAAATCATATTTAACAAGAAACAAAGGGCTCTAGGTCAGGCTGTGAATGCCCAGAGACATCCAGCCTTGCTAATGTGCTTTCACACGTGCATTTGGCAGCAGCCAGTGGAAGCAGTCCCATGACTCCCACCCCTCTCTCCCAGCCCTGCACTGTCCTTGACCATGCTAGTGGGATTATTTCTGTGACTGTGCAATGAGCTGGCTCAGTGGACAGGTCTTAGTTAAAGATCACTCAGGGAAAAAACCAAAAGAATAAAAAAAAATAGAAAGAAAAAAGTTATTTTTCAGCCTGGCTGCCCAGGTGGCAGAAGCAGATTCTTGGCAGTGCATCCAGGGATGCTCACATCCCCAGCTGCTTGCAGCAGCTCCTGTGAAACAACAGCCTCACTGAAAAACTCCTCTGCTGAGGAATAGGAAAGAGCGAGGGGCATGTTACTAGCTTACTTTATCCACTCCAGTGTTCCCTGGCATAGAAGAGCACCAAGCTGGTTCAGGGAAGATGGAAAAGGGATTGTGTGATAATGGGAATGACAGTAGTGCCAGCCTCAAGCATTCAGAAATCCCGAGTTGGGCTGGCAGAAGTCATAAGGTCTTTAAAAATAAGAAAGGTACTATTTCTTTAAACTCTTGCTGCAGTCTTAACCTTTAGGGTACATGAGATACTGAATGCACATCTTCTAAGACTTTTCAGAGGGACTAGATTGATACAATCACAAACCAAGATTTACATACTGCTCAGAAAATATAACCAGTCTTTTCTTGGTGGCTCTTTATCTACCCAGCATATCTGACACTTATATATCAGAAAACCTAATCTGACCCTGATAACCTAATGAAAACTTACCAAAAGCTGCTGTGGTGGGCATGTGCTGCTTGAGGCTGGCCATGATTCCTTGCTGCCAGCTCCAGGGGAGCAGTGAGGTCCCTGAGCTGCAGGCACCTGCAAGCACCCGGTGCTGGTGGGTGAGCTCCTGTGCCACTGACCTGCTGGTGTGCCACACACACCATTTTGGGTCATGTCCTGCTCCAAAGCCTGCCAAGTAAGTTGTCATCAGGAAATACTTTTGCCCTGCACTCTGCTGATTTAATTCGGCAAATCCTCTGAAGATCAAAACCTCTCATGAGCCAGTAAAAGTTTCAGATTATGTATATCTCCTCTTGGGTTTATGGGTGATCAGAGAATGCCCATATGCATTATTTATTATGCAGCTGAAGTGTTTTGACAGAGTTGGAAAATCGGCTATCAGGAGACAGTTCCAGCTCAGCCCTGCTGATGATCTGAGAAAAATCACAAGAATTGTTACATTGGGTGAAAATCTGCAGCTCAGCACATGCAGACCTGCCAATACATACACACAGATCTATATCTTACATTGAGATATGCCCTTTTATCTACCATAATTTAAGTGCCTTTAACTCTATTTCCCCCCCTTCCAGTGTGTCCTCACACTGCTTGGCCACATGCAGGCCTGTCCAAAAGCCTGCCAAAAGAAAACAAACACTGATTTCAGGTAGATGAATACGTGATTCCCAGCCAAAACCACTTTGCCTTGCACAGTACTTCTGTTTTGCATTGTGAGTCATTACATGTACCTGTGAACAATGGGCTAAGGAGTCACAGCCTGTTTTATGCAGGATCTGGCCGCATCAGTGCAGAGGGAATTGCTGGCTTCCCATGGTGGGAGGGCAATGGTGCAGTGACCTCAGCCCCAAAGATGTAAATGTCTGTACCAGATATGAGGTGAAGGAGTTCATGCTGGATTTTTCCATAGGAGAGAAGCAAAGGTATCAGAGATTGAAAGGATTTTTGAGCTACATTTTATTTGTATTTATTTGGCACAAAAAGCAGCACAATTCTGGCCACAAGTGAAACAATTAATGTCTAACACCAGATAAGATCATGCAGTGGAGCTAACCCATTGCTCACACCAGATGCAGAGCAAGGCTGGTACTGGCTGTTCTGGGTGGCTGGGGAAGGTGCAGTGCAGGCTCCAGCAACCTGGCTTCCTTTTCTCTCAAAAAAGCTGCCAGAGATCTGGATTCAGGACTCTTTTTGTACTGAATGATGCTCTGATGGACATACTATTTTCTGGAAGTGTTAAAACCATAGCCAGATGCATTCACTTCGACTTCACAGGTTTGTCCCCAACAAAAATGTCTCAGACCCCTGAAATCCACCTGGTGCCCAGCAGCTCTGACCTTTTGCTGGGCACTACCATAGCCACAAGCTCTTCCATACAAACCCCCAGCAGAAGGGACCCTCAGGAGCCTCCTCTGCCCCAACTCAGGCACTCCTGCTGCTTTGCCACGGCTGTCGGCAGTCGTGCAGCCCTGCCCGTGGCAGGGAGTCCACTGAAAACCAATCCAGCCACGACCTCAGCGCATCATCACTCCTGCGAGTGCCAGACACGGGTCAGGTTACCCGGGAGCTGGCACAGCCACCGCTGCTGCCTCATCCCTGCAGCCTGTACCACTGCCACCTGCCTCAGGCTTGCAGGGCATGATCTCTGGGACAGAATCTGTGTTTATTTTCTACTAAAACTACATCTTTGTAGCTGAAAGGGTGTTGCTTTGATGCTTATAGCAAGTTGTGAAAGAAGTGAACAATAGGAAATCTTAGCTGGAACAGTAATGCAAGTAGTAATAGCACCAGTGAAAACAAAACTTCCACATTTAGTCAAATGCCTGCTCTAAATGACAGCAGTAAGGAAATATATATATATATGGGTATAACATACAGTTATATGTGGGTGGATGTGTCTGAGCTATAGTGCAAGGAGGATGCTACTTATCCTTGGACCCATAGGAGGTCTAACAGCAATTCTTGTCCACAATTCATATTTCTGATGGCACTCAAAACCAACAGTGATGGTAACACAATTCCACAGTATGACTGCAGGACATAATTCTGGGAAGCATAATAAATTAATTTCAGATTACTTTATAGAACTGGAAAACCTGCAGTTTAGAAACATAACTACACAGTGTGTGCAGCACCTTCAAAACACGCTCATACTTAAGTTCACTTACTAATTGGCATGTGGGCAAATGCAAAGTCTTTCCCTAAATCAACACTGTGTTGCACAGACCAGTTGCCTGTACAGAACCATTGCCAAATATGTTACATGGAACTTTTCCAGTATTCCTGTTAATTATGCTATTTCAGTGTATGTAAATTTAAATTTAGCAAATTCACCTCATGGCAATATAGTACTCTACAGTCAGTACTTTAGGGAATATTTGGTGTTAATGTCTTCAGTAAAAGATCTTTAATTACCTTCATCCCAGTGCTGGCTGAAGTGGAGGTTATTCTCTCCACTTTTCCAATAAAAGTATCATACTTTGCTATTTAGAAAATGAAAATACAGGTTATTCAGCATGCCCTACAAGTTAGGAAACTCAGGTCGTGTCAGGTAAGGAGGGAAAGCAGATCATCAGTACAGATTCTGACCAGAAAACACACCATACGCAGCTTGCTGGAGGTCAGAGCTCAATCTTTGCACCTACTAAAGAAAAAAACCCCCACCAATTCCAGATCTGTAGTGGCAGACCTAGCTATCAAAGTGCTGAAATGCCTTTCTGATTTCATTTGTTGTGGCATATGTTCTAGGAGAGGGCAGAAGGAGCAAGTTATCAAATCCTAATTAATAATAAAGTTGGAGGTATTTTAATGCATTTTCTCTGTGCATTGTCAACTGTCAGGTCCAAAGCAACTCCAAAATCAGTACTAATAAAAAATCTCAGACTAAAATATCCATATATAGGTTCTCTAACTGCTGCGACTGACAACAGTACTAACTCGTACCTGTATGACTCCATTTCATTTTAATATTTTATACAAATGGAAATCCTTTAGCATGAGAATGAAGACAACGTCATGAAAACAGGAATAAAGTTGTCTGTTAAGATGCAAAGATAAATGCAAACTGTTTGCTTCATTTTCTCTTCTTTGAGTTACAAATTTCTTGCTGTCATGAAAACCCTTTTCATCTTTCCTGAAATTCACCACTGTGGCACTCAGCTGACAAATTTATTCATCACAGTAGTGTACTTCCCAGAGATTCCTGTCTTCTGCCTCAAGCACTTTATTCCTTTAGATGATAAAAGTACTTTTCTGAGAAGAGTTTACATACATATCTGTGTGTCTGTAGGCTCACGCACATCATCAAAGTATTCCAAAAAAAAGAATCAGCTTTAAGGATGGATATTCTTTACGACAGAATCTTATTTCCACAATGGCTGTGCAGTGATCATCCTTCCACTGTTTGGACAGTGAAATGCTCTCTACTGTAGCAATTAAGGAGCATGCAAGTGTATTTTATGAACTTAAAAGTTTCATTGGAGGTTCTCAACGTGTGGCAATGCAGCTACATTACGACATTTGGATGTGTAATAGCCATTTACATAAGATGGCATCAGGCAACACATAATTACTAGGTAAGAATACCTGTGTATAGCTACTGCATTTTCGTTTATATAGCTGTCCTGAGGGGAATGAGAGCTGAGAAAGTTGACCATTACTGCAGCAACTGTGGTATTGGAAAAATAAGCTTTTCTATATCTTCACTTTTCCTTACACACACTGTTCCGTTTCCAATATCACCTGGTCCTGGAGAATTGGGTATGAAAGGGGAACTTGTGAAAGCAGAACCCAAACTTGTCCTTCTTTCTGAGCTCACATTGTGTTACATGTAGTGAATTTTCAGAGGTCTCACTTCCACTGGAATTTGGCTAGTGGAAAAATGTCTTTTTCCTTGTTTCTCTACCCCCACCCTGGTAACCACTTCAGTGCTTTATAACCAATACATAAAATATTCACTGGAATCACTTTCCCACAGTTGAAACCAAACCAGTCTGAAAGCAAAAACCAGAGGATATAGCGAATAAGGAATCTTCATCTCATCAGGAAAGGAAATTTATGTATGCAGAAATCCTCTTCTCTAAACAGGCAGCTGGTTGCAATACTAGAACTATATCACCTACCATCACAAAGTAAGGGGTTCAGATGCCCAGAAATTTCTCATTCAGAAGTCAGATCCTCTATTTTGCTTCTCACATGGAAATCAGCTTTTCCATTTTAATACTTTTACTACTTCCACTTAACTCTTTGCCACAGAACTGGTGAAATGCATTTCAACAAAATATCCCTGTGTAGCAGGTGAAACCTGCCAAGACTTCTATGGTGCATAAAGCTTTCAGCTAGCCAAAGTGACTGACCAAAACTCATTCCGCTCTCATTGGGCTTAGGTACTTCACGTTGGGTGTTAGTCTTTGAAGAACTGGCCAAGCCAGAAAAAATAATTTGCAAGATCAAATCCTACTGGAGTTTCCAGTCAGTCAATACTGTCCACTCTAATGCACAATGAGCCTGAAAAAAAAACCACCAAAACATTTTGAAGCATTTGGTTATTTATGTAAACAAAGCAGAGTGTTTTGTTGAATAAATAAAATGTAAGTAAAATGTTCTATTTTGTTTATATAAAGAAATGTATGACAAAATTGTCTAGTTTATAAACACTAATTCAAGGTAGGTTGATGTGAGAATGTATAAGAGCGCTGATATTCACTGTGTTTTAAGAAGGAGTCATCTTGGGGTAGGCTAATAGCTGAAAATATGTTAATTACATTTTTCTTTCTCTTTCCACGTCTCAGGTAATTTTAAAGATACGATTTATTTCTTTAATGTTTATCATATTCATTTTGGTTTTACAGCTTCTCAGAACTAATAATTTTTTAAGATCTCATTCCCAAAAGCATACAACTTCTTTTCAATATGCTTGGACAGTTTGGAGACATTAAAAAAAGACATCATAGCAAGATTCTGGATAAAATTCTCCTCTGTGTCAGCCCAGTCGCCAAGGTCCCTTGTTCCTTTCTTATGCCTCTTTGAGGCATAAGAAGATATCCTGCTGAAGAAGATAAACTTAATTTATGGAGAAAAAAAGTTGCACATTATTTAAACTAGACGAAATGTGAACAAGATTTCTAAATGCAATTCCAGATAAAATTGCTACCTTTGAAAAAGCCTCCTTTGAATCGCCTTTTTATCAGTATTACTGTATATTTTACCAGTAATACTGTAAAATAGACAGCATAAGGACACACTGAGCCCCTTGCAAGCTTCCTGCAACATTTTCCCAATCCAAATGTGAGTGATGTAATTTTTTGCCATTGCTGCCTCATTCTATATATTCTTAATTTTCTGTTTTCTCTTACTTCTATTTGTATTTTCCTTAGAATACAGGACAGATAGGAACTTAGAGGTTTTACTGGCCTCTGTCCCTTGCTGATTGTTCAAAGGACACTCATATTTGCCCTACCATATGCTGGATATTATATTTGTTCTTTGTATAAGGAGGGCACAGGAGTTCTCTCTTCCTGTCTGCACCAGACAGGAACAAAACTGGTCAAATGAGCCACCATAAGCATAATGGTGCTTTAGAAGTGCCAATCGATGATATTTGATTGATGAAGACATTGTGATACTTAAAATGTTTCCACTTCAATCAGTAACTACAAGCAGCCAACAATTCAAAACATAATCTCTGGGACAGAACTACAAAACCTTGACTGATTCAGATTTTGATGGATAAAACATGTCACAGAATGTGTAAAAATCTTTATGATGATGCTCTCAGCATACCATTATAAAATGAGTGTGGTTTCCATCTAGCTCCCCAGTAGTGCTGATTCAGGGCCATAAAAAGAAATGCATCCCTCTGTTGGAAACTGTAACATTTATATTGATTTCAGACACCTTGTATTCTGCACAAAAATAAAATTAGCCGTGCTTTAATTTAGGAGTACGGGGCAATGTTTGGAGGAGAGCAGTGGCAATGAGGACTCCTGGATTCTATTCCTAGCCACAGCAGTGACTCATGCCATGACCTTGTGTAAGCCTGTTGACCTCTGTGCCTGTTTACCCATGTTGAACAATGAAAAAAGACTGAATACCTACTTTGCTGGGGTTGAAGCCCTCAGTCAGAAAGAGCCAAGTATATGGGCACTTCTGGCAAAGTAAATAAATCATGAGGATGTTTCAGATGAGCTCAAAAAACATCTCCAGTATGAGGTTTCTATGGTCTCTTCAATTCGATCCTGTTATGTATTTCAGTGCAGCACATATGGTCCTATCTTTAAAACACTGGGTAGTGTTACGTGCTGTGGGATAAGTTACAGCATGAAGATTTAATATTAACATTAATGGGAGCTGTGCAGTTAAAGCCTATGGCTCTCTGCTGAAAGTGTGCCCTCAGGAGAGCCAGACTGCTAATAATTTACAAATTGTCCAATTAAAAACTGTTGTGGAAATTTCTAACTTCTGCAGATGTATCTCCTGAACACTATCAGAAATGCTGTGGCTTTTGTTATGTTTGGATGTCAATCATCAGACTTGTGTGAAATATTCTGTGAATGTTCCTAAGGGACGCTTGGGCAGTTACCCTTTAACAAAACATTTAAAAGCACTCATTTCCTTGCAGCACTGTTACATCTAACTTCTGAGGTTTCATTCCTGTTTTATTTCTATCCCTCTGCAGTCAAATTCTGTATTTTGTGGGGCACTAATAGATCAGACAGTACTGTTGGTGATACTCTTATTTTTTTGTTTCAGTACTTCTAATGAACATTTGGGCTGTTTCTCGCAGAATAAGAACAAGGCAGGACTTTATATTGTGACTTGAGTATTAACATCCACATGAAATTGATTGGTATCAGGGAAACAACCCTCAGAAATTCCCCTGCTTCTGTGTTATCCACCTTCATGTATGTGTCCTGGCATGAAAAGAAAAGTATTTGCTAAGAAAGGCAGGAACTTCCCTTGAAATGGAAAATATAAGGCACTTCCCCCCGAATTATTATAATTTTGAAATTCAGGGTCTCTCAGGCAAAGATATGGGAATAACAGTTCTTTACTAGGAAAATTAAAATAAAACACAGTAGTACAAAACCCACTGACAGAGTCAGGATACAGCCTGACACCCTGTTGGTCAGGGTGTTGGTAGCAGTCCGATTAAATGGTGGCTGCAGCCCTCCTGGAGTGACAGACGTGGCTCTGTTGAAGCAGTGATCCTGCAGAAGGGTGCAGGTTTTTTCTGAGGGTCTAGTGGTGGTGTGGAACAGTCTGGTCTTCCTCTGGGAAGTTATGAAGGATGGGTCATGGAAGAGATAAGGAACACTGCCCCACCTGGTTCTAACAGATGGTAATAGAATACATACTTTTGGTTACATCTTGCATTGCAACCTAACACAGTATGCAAGCCATCTCAACAACCTTTTGTGCTTAAACTGAGACAGGTATCTCCAAGATCCATATTTTTACTTTTGCCTTTTACCACTTAAATTTTTCATGCTATATTATCTTATAACCCAGAGGGAAAGAAAAGATCAGTGGCTAGAGATCTGCTGGTTGATGACAATTTAAGTGCAGATGGTATAGTCAAGAGGCCTGTCCCTGCCTGTATCCTGAGCACTGGAGCAAGGATCTGGAAAACCAATAATGTAAAGATTATTCTTTACATCTTTTCCCCCTGAAACAGTATCTGGTTCTAAGCTGCATGAGGTGCTCCTGAGAGAGGTGAGACATTTTCATGTAGGATAAACTGTCCACATAAATTGCTTGAAATAGGAGGTGAGCTGAAAGTAGATGTTTTTCTGAATAACTCCATAAACTGATAAGCTTCAGAGGGGAAAGAAGAACTTTATGAGCTCCCAGACATTCTTTTCATTTTGCAAAGCAGTCTAATTTGGGGACAGACAAAAGCAATGCTTCCTGATGTAATTTTCTCCTTCACTGACTGCATTGATAAAATGATCTCTAATTTCCACAACCATGGTTCTCTTTACGAGTTTGTTATCACAGACCTCAACTGTTTTGTATAGTGTCAAAATCTACCTGTTTCATATTTGCAATTTACAAAATACTTCTGTTCACAAACAAACAACAACAAAAACATAGGTACACAAATAACAAATTAGAGGGCTATTTGAAATTAATTAAAACATTTACTTATCATAATCAGCATTTCTGGACATATCCAGACATCAAAAACATTCATTTAGAAAATGTGGAAATGTTGATTTTTTTTTCCTTTGCCTGGTAAAATTGGACTACAATCCTTAACTGGTTAAAATAAAATAACCCGAATAAACACACCCCATCAGATCACTGGTATTCAAAGCTAACTAAAATATCTGCCTCAGCTAGCACCTATGGAAAACCCTTCTGTTCTCATGTTGCCAGTCTCCAAAAGAACATGTCCATGTGCCAGGCTCCTACTGGAACCAGTAACAACCACATGAGCAAGGGCAAAACCACACAACTGAGTGCTCACACACAATACTCTCATTGCTTTTTTTAACATCACATTTTTCTTATGTTAATACTAAAGTCTAAGTAGATTTAACTATATGCAGACCATTAAGGAGAAGTCACAGTCTATTTCAAAGCTACAAGAAAATCAAGAAACTTGAAATATTCACATCAGCATTGTAGCGGTATGCAATTACAAAAAGACTCAGTCTCTGCAGCCTGCTACTTTTTAGGAGAGGAAATCAAAATTCAGGAGAAAATAACTCCTCCCAATCATAGTTACCATGCCGGGCTGGCTGGCGGCAGCATTATTTTATGAAAGAGCAGCAGAGTCTAATTTCATGGTGACATACATCGCTTCTCCTTCCTTTCACAAGGGGCTTTTCAAGTTCCACCTATGTCCTACCTACCGTAGTATGCCACTTTATGCTTAATATACAGCATACAATAAACCCGTAAATTATGTGTCAGAACACAGTATCAGTGTTGCAGATGACATCTCCGCTAGCCCTCTGCCAAAAGAGGTGAACACCGAATAAATACATTGCAAAAACATCTTTCTCTTTTTCGAAATAACTGTCTCCTGTATTCTCTTTGTACACGTCTGCTCAGTCTGGCATTATGTCAGAGCGTCTCTCCGTGTGTTTGTCTGGCCTGTTGGCACTCCCCAGCACGAGGCCCCTCCAGCTCTCCCTCCTCCCTTCCCCGACTCTTCCCCTTGTATCAGGAGCTCAGAGCTGCCTTTGGTGCCGGAAGAATCTGGTCTCGGGCCGAGCCGCCTGTGCCGGTAACCCCTGTCCCGGGACTTTTCGCTCCGAGTCACCGAGACCACACCTGGGGACTCCCAAGGGCCGCGCAGCTCCTGCGCCGCGCCCGTATCCGCTCCCGCTCCGCTCCCACGTGCCTATCCCACGTTATCGCCCCGTG